>CAJNIZ010017546.1:26842-91744 GCA_905231905.1 Symbiodinium pilosum
ACTTAAGGGGGACTATATATGGTCAGAACCTCCGTAAATCAGAAGCCTGGGCTCAGCTTGGGGAGCTTTTCTCGAAGCCAGGCCAAAGCTTCGAGCTTCACGGTGTCCAGCTCCAGATCCTGCCAGAAACTGGATTTCCACACAACCCATATGAGCTGCAATCTAAACTCCGTTAAGGGGGGTATATAGGGATTATATAGGGACTACTACAGGGGTTTTTAGGAGGAGTTTAGACTAAAGCTCACATCAATTTCTTGGACCACCACCGCCTCAAGTTGCAAGGCCTATTCAAAAACGGAAATCCCTAAAGGAACGACGGCAAATGCTGGCAATGTAGTAGTTTCCATTTTCTTTTCCATTGCCCCAATATAACCCCAATATAGCCCCAATATACTATAGTAGTTTCCAGTTTATTTTCCATTATCCCAATATAATTCCTAATATACTATAGTAGTTTCCATTTTATTTTCCATTACCCCAATATAACCCCAACAATCTAACATTAGCCGGCAGAGTGGCTCGGCGTGAGGCACCCAATTCCCAGAGCACATTTCAATCCAGCGGCGAAGGAGGCAACATCCAAGCATACCCAAGAGCCTATAGTCCCCCTTAAGTAGATAGAATGTGGTATATATGGGGATCTTATTATGATATACCCAAAGCCATATTCTATCTACTTAAGGGGGACTGTAAGGGCATGTTCAAAGACTGAACCTTTAAACTCGCTTACGCAACATGCCTTGACCAGACGATCTGCACACTCGGCAGTATAGCCCCGCGCATGGGCTAACCAGAGCAGCAGCGCAATGCCTGCCACATGTGAGACATACCTGGTCCCCTAAGCCCCAATGTCAACCTGATTTTCCGTTATCCCTATATAACCCTTATATCACCTCTATATAACCCCTACTCAAACCCTATATAACCAATTATAGTAGTTTCCGTTTTTCTTTTCCATTATCCCCATATTATCCTGAATGTTCCTCCTGTTATGACATCAGATGGGAAAAGGCCACCTGATCGGTTAGCCGTCGTGCACTGGATGACCAGTGGGCGCGGCAGCTCGTCAATGGCCTTTGCCAACGTTTAGGATATAGAGGGTTTCCCAAAGTTAGGGGTTCCTTTCAACGGGTAATAGGGGTATATAGGGTTTAGGCTTTAAATCAGGTTCAGACAATAGCCCTAAGTCCCAGGTGAAGATTGAACTTCGATCTGGGAAGTTGAACTTCGATCTGGGAAGTGAAATCTCACTCCCCTCCCAACGGGCTGAAAAGGTTTTCCTAAGTATCTTCAATCTCCAACCCATGGGTGAGTTTGGAATTGAACCCTCTAACCCTGACAATAGTAAACTTCCCCAACCCCTGATAGTGAACACGCCCCGTATAGTGCAGAATCTGATATAACGAGGCCCGTTCACAAGCTACCCCCAGCTCAGGGTTCACTGAATGGCGCAATTATGCAATAGGGGAGTATTGATTATTAGGCCTATATCATTTAAATTACTATATATTGTACCATATCTTTCGGGAAAAATGTATAATGGAAAAGAAAATATGGAACTGGGGCTCTTATTCTTCCTCAGAGTGGCTAGGACCAGGACTTCATCTAGCTCCGATATGAACCATAGTCTAAATTCCGAGTATCCCCCTTAATGACCCCGATAGTAGTCCCCTATATAATCACCTGTAGACTATAGCTGCCACCTACAGCTGAGGTTTTTGTTGCGGAATCTCCTCGAAACAGCTACTGAAGCACCGAAGCTCTGTACAGCTCAAATGCTGTTGAGTCCCCCCAAAATATGACCAAAAGGTAGTAGAGATTACCTTATCATAATGTGGTAATTTCCATTCTCTTTTTTCCTTTTCCCTACATAACCCCAACCAAAACCTTATCATGATGTAGTAGTTTTCATTTCCTTTTCCATTATTCCTGTAAATTTTCGGACCGTACAGCAGCTGTGCATCAAGGAGCATCAATCAACGCCCGCATGCAGCCCTCCGAAGCACCTGTCCTTGGCTGCGAGGCTTCCAAGCCTTCGCTTGTGACTGCAAGCCCGCCACAGTCGCCACATGGGGGTTTCCCAAATTTAGGGTTACTTTTTGGGAGGGTGCCTATAGGAAGGCTTACAATATTTTGGTGTGTATATTGGGATTCCCGTTTTTTTACCACATCTCCAGAACAGATTCTCGTCATGAATAATAGTTTATGCCCGGCCACTGAAACGGAAGGATCATCAAGTCTGAGCCAGCAGCCATGACGGTCTTCGGAAAGAAGTGCCTTGCTCAAGCCCCAGTATTTGCTGCTCATCTTGCAGAATCATCACAGTGCTTGTGCAAAAGAGACCAGAACTCCAAGCTGAAACATTGAAGGCACCGAGTATAATCCGTCGACTTATGACCCCGCAGGCTAGGGAAGAGCTGGATGTCTGCTACTGCTGCCAGGCGTCGGGTCTGTGTCAGGGTTGATATATAGCCATCCCTTACAGAAAGCGGCCAGCTCTGCGACCACTGCTTCGGGCAGGTCGCCAGCGAGTAAAACATTACCTGCCCGCAAAAGCGATGCAAGGAAGCTGGTGACTTAGTGCCCTGCAGACTCTGAAGTTGCTGGGCAAGCAAACTTGGTGCCTGGAAGACTTTGAAACTAAGCAGCCTTGACCAAGAAATTTGGTGAGGGAAGGGCTGCTGAAAAAAGAGGCCAACTAGCTAGTAAATAGCTGCCTAGAATGTGCTAACAAATGTTTCAAATCCTGTCAGTCGACACTCGATGCAAGAAAAGGCCAGCTACATGATTCAAACCTTTGGAAGTTGAGAGGACAGACAAGGAGCACGGAGGGAGAATGTGCGGTTGCATGTGGGGCTTACTGGGCAGTACCATGCCATTAAAATTGTAACTTCTGCCTGGAATCAGGCCACGAAACAAACTGCTGTCCTACCTACGTTACCCGCTGCAAGGAACCATGGGGCGCTGATGTCCATAAGTCCTCCCATCTGGCACCCTACACAAAAAGGACAATCTCCCCAAGCCCTATAAAGCCTAAACTGCATCAAGGCCTGGAATGCAGGGCTGCCGCAGTGGAAAGTTGGAAATCATTTCGGCCAACTTCATCTCAGGGCACGGGGCTTGGCATGATTGGCATGGCGGAAGCAGCGCAAGGCACAATCCGGGAAAAAGACAAGTCAAACTCTGAGAAGCCTGTTGCACCTTCAAAATATTGGGGATGATATTGGGATAGTGGAAAACAAAATGGAAACTACTATAGTATATAGGGATCATATTGGGATAGTGGAAAATAAAATGGAAACTACTATTTAGGGTTTAGGGTTTATAAGACCCAGAACCCATAAAACCCCTGAGTCCCAAAAGCATCCCAAGGCAGAACCTCAGAGTCGAATTGTGTAGTCTAGGCAACGGCACATGCGGCTACAGGGATCTCACGCCTGCATCCACATACCAGATATCTACAACGTAAACACAAGGTGGTTCCGCACAGCAAGCACGATCCTCATTCAGCTCTCACATCAGCAAGGTTTCAAATGGGCTCAAAACTATGTCACATGTCTAGCGTTCGGCAATCATGCAGCCCAGAAATCATCAATCCAGCATCGCAGCAGACACTGACAGCTCCAAGCAGTGCACTCGACCCCTTGTTTTGTAGCAATAGTATGGGTACTTTGAAATCCTCGCTGCATGGGTTCTGGCCTTTTCCGGGCATCAAGGATAATCCAAGATTACCTCGAGTCTGGGATACTTGCTGAGGAAGGACTTCAACCAACAGCTTGGAATTCTTAGGACTTTGCTGCATATGCTGGCAGAGAAGTGCCACATGTAAGGCCTGCCTTCACCGGTGGACCTGCATCGTGGCTGACCGTGCACCCCATGGCTACTGTTTGCAGTCTCTATCTACGCTTTCTACCAACCTCTGAGCCAAGCATAGCAGCTGGAAGTAAGCTAAACACAGTCCCAAACCTCGGGCTGCCAGCATGATGCAAGTATAAGAACAAGTGCAGCGCAGGCAAGCTGCACATACCTCATGTGTGCACGGATAGAATGCAGCACGGCGTCGCCAACTCACGATAAGCTCTCCCAAGGACTGCTTCCACCTTTCCTGAGCTTGACATGCCATCTGCATTTCTGTTTACCAAATGGTCCTCGTATGTCTACACATCTCTGATGACCTGGCGAAATGCTTGCTGGCCATGGCTCAAAAGCGCTGCGCTGTGCGGCCTCTAGCGAGGTGCTGCAGCAGCTTGCCAGTCCATTCCTTAACAATGGAACAACAGCTTGTCGGCAAGCAACTTATTAACGTGGCCTGCTCTGCATCATTAGCGTCCTGCTTACCTTGCGCTATAGCGCTTGACAACAAAGACAAGGCACGAATGGGCGTGAAGCATCATGAAGTGGAAAGCTGGGCCATGATAAAGCGACACTCTCTAAACCTTAAGCTGCATGCTACGCCTGACCTCGCTTCGTAAAAGAACCCCAAGCTCCCACACTCCCAGTTGGGTCACGACTCCAATACGGGCACGCAGTCAGGTTCTTTGACACTTCCGGCTTGTCATTGAGAAAGCTAGGGCACATTCGGCTGCATTCCTGCCGCAGGACAAGTCGCTGACATGCTCTCTGGGCTCATGCAGCGCAAGTAGGCATCATCTATCAGACGCATGCTATATTTCATGAAAAAAGTGCCCCTAGTGCCCCTTCAACCATACAGTCAGCACTGCATACTAATTGCTCCACTTCAACAATAATCTTCCTCACCAAGCTCAAGCCCTGGCCCCCGCCCTGGGCCAATGCACCGGGAAGAGTGGATTGCGGCAGCTGGGTGCTGCCGATCCCAGGGCCACAAGAAACAGAGCACTCCATGGACCCATGGCTTCAGATTGTCACTAGGAATAGAGGTATATAGTATTTTGGGGGTTATAATGGGGATAATGGAAAAGAAAATGGAAGCAACTATAGTATAGGGTATAGGGTTTAGTCAGTTTATGGCCCTAGCTAAGGACATTGCCAAGAATTGCAGAATCAACTGGAAAATGAAATGGAAGCTACAACACGTGAAATGGGAAAGGAAATTTAATGTGACATGGAAACCGGTATTATACAGTGGTTTAGGGTACTTCAGGGCTTAGGGTTTCTTGCATGAGGGTTCCTCTACATACCCCCGTCAGCACAACAATGCACACGCCGACCCCTTGTCTTGACGCATGGCCCCACTCACAGCTGGATGGGTCACCTTGCTACAGGTGTTGACCGCTACATTTGTAAGTCCTGACAACGCTACAGTACAACTCTTCTAGAAGCAGTTGTCTTGCCAATGGTTAAGGAGGAGCCGCAAAGCTTTGGCAGACTCCTATAGTTCGAGTTTTTAGAGCCAAGGACATTCCGGAATCATCAACGATCTTGGCAGCGGTTGCTCTCCTCAGCAGCTGGAAACAATTTTGCAGCAAGCAGCCATCATATTGAGATGGCCTAGAACGTGCCTGGAGACAGACCCTCACAACTTGAACGACATGCTTCGTGCCAGCTAGAACCTGGAGGATCCAAGACTAGCAATGTAGCTGGGTGATCTAGGAATCCTGCGGAATGATGTTCTCCTTGCCTGCCATGCGCGAAGTGGCTGTAGAGGCCTCAAAACTAAGGGTTGCTCTGACAGGCATTGTGCTCCCAAAGTGTCTGTATGCCTTGGCCGCCTTGTACAAGTGCTACATCGTACTCGGGCGGCTCCGAGGCAGGGACGTTATGCGTGCGACCTCGAGCCGTTGCCATCGCGACGGGGCTAGTTCTTCAGTACTTCCAAGGTAGAATAGGTTCCAGTAGCCAGTGCCTTCCTGGAAACTCTCACCTGCATCTCATGTCCACCGACCCTCTTTGAGCACTTCTGCGTGATGTGCAGTAAGCGCATCTGAAATGCTAAGGGCGGCAGAGCCAGCCAGAGGCGTGAAAGAGCTGAAGTTTTCCACCCGTGCTGTTGCCGAAATCTGAGTCGCCTTTGGTGCTCAGATCACCGGTCTTCACCGACTGACTTGCCAGGAGCACGCTCAGCAACTGCGCATGTTTGCTGACAAGCTCCTTGACTTGCCAGTGCAGGAAGGAAGCAGTGGTAGCAGTCAGCCAGCTCAACCATAGAGTGGCCCATAAGCTCAAAAGCTGCACTAAATGCATGTACATTGGACAGGTATATAGGCATAACCCTTGAGGTCGAGGATTTCAAGCATTGCCACCTGTACTTTGCCATCAGCATTGAATGTTACTACGAGCTTGTGGGCCGCCAGAGGCTTATGCCGGGCTTCCACCTCGTGCCGCAGTGCGCATGCCATTCCTTTAGCGCAGAATCGCCAAATCAAAATGGCAGTGTCAGAGCTGTGGCAGCACTGCAGCAGTCGATGAAAGCAGTTTGACTGCTCAGATTAACTAGGCATACAGCGATAAAAGCATAACGCAGCAAGAGAAACCGAAGTATTTCATCACGAACTGTCGGGTTGTGCGTAAGACTTCATAAGACGTGGGGGTTGTTGTATGGAGCAAGTCGTCGTACTCATCCGGGCAGGGCTCATTCGTGATGATCGCACTTGCTCAGTTTGAGAGGGTCCTCAGGAATGACTACAGCGACAGGCCGTGGCAACAGGAAAGCCGACCGAAAGCTTTGCAACTTCATCGTTTGATGTCCATGATTTTGTTTCAGGCGATACGGCCGCTACAGCTGGGAGGAACCCTGGCTTTTCTGCCACATGATTTGGGCATTGATCACTCAACAAACGTCCAGCAAAGAAGTTTGCGTTCAAGAGTCGTGCGCTCTCGCTCTCTGTATCGCGTCTTCTTTTCTATCTCGATCTCTCTGGCCTTGGCTTCGGTTGCGAGGATGAAGGGGTTTGCCCCCCAAAAAGTCTTCAGCTCTGTGACTCTTCTTCTGTGGGCTATGCAAGTACTCTCTCGCTTTCCGTCGTATGGGCATGGAGGTAGGCATATTAGCCTACCGCCCCACTCCCGTACTGGACCTTGGTGTTGGAAATATCACTCAAGGACTTGACCTCTCAAACAACACCAAGCATGAAATTACGCGGGCACGTCCATACAATCAACTTTGGTCTGCCGCTGCCTCAATGGTCCTGTACTGTTGAGAGAGGTGGGGGTCTCCCAAAATTGAGGGTACCATTATGGGGGGTCCTAAAAATATGGATTACACTATTTGTTGGGGTCTATATTGGGGCTCTCCCTGTCTTAGGAAACTACCAGGTAGCTCTTTGCCACTGGACTCTCTCTCTCTCACACACAGTAAATTCACCTTACAGACGCCTGTTGAAAAATCCACGCTTTGGAACCCACCAAACCCAACACATGCATAGCTACTTCAACCTACTAGCTTGCTACTAGCTTGCTGCTCAGCTTATGGCTTGCGCCGGCCTGCCCCTGTCACGGCTCAAACTTCCACACAGCCCGAAAACGGCTGGGCAGGGAGGTGGAAGAGTCTTGACCAACAGCGTCTAGTTTCTGGCAACAGAAACTTATGAGCTGCATCTTGAGTCTTGTGTAGCGGCCCTGAAAGGGGACCCTTGCATGAACCGATGTATTTTGCGATTTCACCAGTTCAGCAGATGTAGAAACTACAATGGGGGGCAGGGAGAATATCTCCCTGTTTTCCTGCAAAAACGTGTCTATCACAACTGTGAGTCTCAAAGGCGGCCTCAAAGACTACCGTTCTGGGCAGAAGACAGATCATCCAATAGCAAGTTCTTAGGCTCAAGAAAATATTGTTTGTGATTGCCATGATTCCGTTGCCCCATGATGCACTTTCAAAATTTCAGCCATTGCTTAAGCAATACGCTCGGCCATGGCTACGTTCCTTTTAGTAGATCTTGCCCATAAGAGTCGGGTCTCTTCCTTCCATAAAGTCCCTGTGGAACATGAAGCCGGCTGCTGAGCACACCAAGGATGCCTCCAGAAACTTGCCGGACGTGTTGAGGTCTACATGCGAGCTGCGACCTCACAACCTGACCTGCAAGAGATGATCTTGCTCAAATATGCTTTCAGGATCCTGACAAACAGCCTCGGCTGCACGTATTTTTGGATTGTGGGGGTCCTAATTATCTCTTCATTCTCTATCTGTGCCTGAAGCACAGGTCACATAGTAGGAAAGCCTTGCAGGTCAAGTGCATCCAAGGCGGGCGTTGCACCCAGGATACCACGATAACCTCTGCCGGTCTCCAGAACAGCATCGCAGGGCCCGCAGTTCCAGCGACCGGGGGTGACACTCAGCTGATACTCCGTAACGACCTCCCTTCAAGGCAGGGCCAGACACAGGCTACACTCGGTTAGCTGTATCCAGTCCCCGCAACCCTCTGCCAAACTCTACCACAGTGGCCCGGCCCATGGAAACTGGAGTGTCATAATGGTGGTCTTCAGTCACCCTTAAGGAGACTGCAAGACCAGGAATTTAAAGTGGGCCGAAGCTCCAATACGAACATATCCTGACCGTTGCTTCTTGAAAGAAGCCAAACATCTACGGCCAGAAGGATGACGGGAAAGCACAGACCAACTTCCCAGGATGCCCTAGTAGCCTATAGTCCCCCTTAAGTAGATAGAATATGGCTTTGGGTATCTTATAATAAGACCCCATATACCCCACATTCTATCTACTGAAGGGGGAGTACAAGTCAATTGCACCAGCGATGAAAGAGAGTGGCGATAGGGATATGGGGCATCATGTTTGCAACTGCAGCTAAAACTTTGGAATGTGCCAGAACCCCCAAGGCCCTCGGGAATGCTTCCTCAGCTGGTACTGTAATTCCAGCCAATGTTCTCCTGTTTGACTGATCGTTACCGGACTGAAATGTAGCATCGTATGCCTCGCATAAAGCAACTGCCGCTTGGGCCGTTTGGTGGGAAGTTTGTAGGGAACGCTCGCCGTTGCTTGCAGTTCTACCATGCGCTCTTACGTACAAGTGTGCAAGATATACCCTTTGGCGAGACGGGCACCACGGAAATTCAGGCTGTAAGCTCGAGTCGTGCCGCATGCGCCGCTGTCAAATCCACTCTCCTCATGTGTGCAAATCAAGCAGGGATTCTACAGCTGAGGGTCACGATCACTGAGCTTATTGAGCACACGCGGGCAGTACAGCTGACAACCCTTCACAGCAAACCTCTGAGGTCTGCATTTCACACATGTAACATCATGTAACTTGGGCTGCTGCTCTCTGCGCATCCTGGGCCAAACAGGTCGTAGTGTGCAAAGGCAGGCCAGCTTGCTACACAAGGAATGCTGCAGTTTCGTTTTCCGCGCTCTGCAGGCTTCAGCTGTGCGCCTCCCGTTCTTCGGGTGCCGGTATTGGCGCAATGCACAAGCAGAGCATCGAGCAAGCATGCGATGCTTCTACAGTGATTCAGCAGATTGCATCGAGCCGATGTTTGATTCTGCAGCGGCAGAACAACTGCCCATGTCAAATGATGGGAAACAAGGGGTGCAATGCTGTTCCACATGGCTGATGCAATGCCAGCCCGCAACCTGCTTCGCACATGGGGCACAAGTACGCCTGGCACTCTTCAACTCAAATTTGGAATCGAAGTACTAGCTTGGAGACCCTTTTGATCCCCGTCGATATTCTTGCATGTCACAAGCCTAGCGACCGGAGGCGCGACGAATTTGAAGTTGCTGCGTCAGCAATGACAGACCTCAGTCCGACCCACATGGTCGCTAAGCATTATTTGACAGCAGCTGCGGAGTTTCGCTCGAACAAGGAACCATGCACGACAGAGGTACATGCTGATGTCGTCTTGCGTGAACTGGTCACACGTAAGAATCTTCTGCAAAGGTTGAGGGCTCACAATATACTACAATACACTGTAATATATCCTAAAATAACCTAATGTACCCTAATATACCCTAATTTACCATATCATACCATATTATACCATATTATACCACATTATACCAAAATATACCCTAATATACCCCAATATACCCTGGTGTACCATAACGGCCTCAGTTTCTCTTCGGAGCCGAGGAGCTCGGAGGCCAAGATGTCGATGGGACGTACCGGTGCGGCCCGCGCACTCCTTGGGGAACAGCTGCGGATTGCTTTGCTAGAAAAGGACTATGTAGGGATCAACCTAGTATGTAGGCATTATATTGGGATTATAAGGTATAAATAGGGGTTTATGGTAGGGATAACGGAAAATGAAATGGAAACATTGGGGCTATAGACGGTTTATATTGGGATATACGGGGTTATATAGTATTACAAAATATTTTAACATATTAGAATATAATACAACATATTAGGGTATGTTATGGTTCTATTGGGGTATATTGGTGTTATATAGGGACTACTATAGGGGACGTACTACTATAGTGGGATAAAAGAAAATGGAAACTACTACATGATAATAGGTGTATAGTGGGGTTATGTTGGGATCATATAAAGATGACGTAGGGATTATGTGGGGATCATATACGGATCATGTAGGGCTTATATGGAGATTATAAAGGGATTCTATGAGGATAATGGAAAAGAAACTGGAAACTGCTATTGAGGGTTTAGGGTTTACCTAAACCCTAAACCCTTTTGAATCTGGAACTGTAAGATGCCAGAAACCCTAAACCCTAAACCCTAAACCGCCTAGGGAGCTGTGCCTGTATCCAGCTCTGCAAGCTCGAAAACAGCTCAAATGGGAGTTTCCCAAAATTAGGGGTACCTTTTTGGGGGTCCTTATAATAAGGACTATAGCATATTGGGGTCTATATTGGGGTCCCCTTATTTTGGGAAACTACTAAATATCGTTGTTTAACGAGGCTGCATAGGTTGAGGATCACACAATCCATGCGGGCCCTGAATTTCGAAAAATGGTTATAAGCCTCTCAGTTTCCATTTGACTTTCCAGGTTCTTTCCATTTGATTCTCCACTATTTGGGGGAAGATCCCAAAGCCAATATAACACCAACATATCCTAACCCCTATTTCATCATTCGGAAATTCCTACATACATAACCTATAAGTCCCTAGATGACCTCTTATAGTCCCTACTGAGTCCCTATATCGACGACCCTATATACTGTAATCTCATCCCAAAAGGCCCTACATACTCTCTACATAAACAACATCACATTACTGTCTGTTCCCAGAATCCGCGCTGCGCTATGGCCGGAGCTAGGGCGCCTGAGGGGTTGTGTAGGGTTGAGGGTTTATAAAGGTTCATTTCATGTAGGTCTAGAGCTTTTGGTTTAAGGTTTAAGGTCATGATGATAGGAACTAGAAGATGGGTCACATTGAGGATTAGATGGGGATTTCTCGGAAGGAGGGCCCCCTTTAAAACTGTTGGGGTCATATATGGGTCGTATCAGGGCTACTTCAGGATGGGGGTTACATGGGTTGTGTGGGGATATGCAGAGTCTGGGGTCCCTGATGATATGAGACTACAATGAAGAATCACGTGGAAAAGGAAATGGAAGCTAGAATAAGTAAGGGACATACGGGGACATTACCCGACAATGGAATCAAATGAAAAAGGAAATGGGAGCTACTATTTTTTTTGGGCTTCGCCATTTGCATGGCCATAGAGCTGCGCAAGGTTTGAATCCTGACGAGCAAGACACTATCAATCCTGACGGTATAATGGAAAACCAAATGGACAAGAACATACAATTGGAACCTGGGTTTATTTCGGGGAGTAAAGGGATCTCCTTAATGCGATGAGCCTGTAGAATTTGTTTGAAAATGTGTTGAGAAACTCCCACGCGGGGATTCTGGGTGCTCCTCCGTGTGGCAGTGTCCTGCTGTCAGTAGTATTGCAGACGTGATGGGGCTATACCGCGGGCGAATTCCGGCTTCGATAACTGCTGCGACAAAGAGTTGAAGGCTTCAGCCCTGCGCAAAGGGACCGAATCAGGGTGCAGATGTGATACTAGTACAACTCAGTCCTTCCAGCTCAAGCAAGCCTGGAGAAGTGGAGAAGCTACGAACAAATGCTCATGCAGGCCCAAGCTGACAGAAGCACTCCCAAAATATTTGCGATGTTAAGTTAAGGTATCAGCACGAAAGCATCACTATCAGGGAGTTTTTCCTTTCTACCCTTAGGGTTTGTACCCTTGGGTTTGGGTCCCTACACTGCCCTACACCATGGAATACGGCCCTGAATAAGGGCATTTGGGACCCCAAACTAGGGTTACAGAGATTCAGGGTGCAAACTCACAGTCTCTGACACTGGGCTACACATTCGCTGCGGATCCATGCCCGAGGCTGATCTACTGAGTCGGGGGCGTAGAGCACTGCGTAGATTCCTGGATGGCCCATCATGCGACACTTCTACAGACAAATGGACAACGCATGCTGCATGTCCTCACATGTGTGAATTGTGCAACCCCTTAAATGTTATAGTAGTTTCCATTTTCTTTTCCATTATCCCTATATAACCCGATCTATATGACCCTATATATATACATATCCCTCTATACACCCCTAGATGTCTCTGTATTACCCCTATGTACTTTATGGTATATTGGTGTTAATAGGGATAATGGAAAAGAAAATGGAAACGTGTGAAGACCCTCAGAGCTCCGGCGAAGTTGTGGAGCTTGCTGCAAAAGCCGCAGGCCTAGGTGGCCCACAGTCATGGCAGCTAGTAACAGTAGTGGTAATAGTAGTAATAGTAAAAGTAATAGTAACAATACTAGTACTTGTAGTAATAATAGCAACAACCGCAAGTTTCCTGGCACAAGCCGAGCTTAACCCAACATTGCAGGGCAGCACACAGGGATTTCTACTCCTCTGAATCCATAGTTCACCGAGTTGCGGAGCCCGCTCGCAGCCGACGGCCGCAAACAGCGGCCAAAGCGCCTCTCTGGCCACATACAACTTCAGAGCAGTCTGCCAAAGCAGATGTAAATGTGCCTCCATACCAGAGGCAATTGCAACGGATGTCGTCCCCCGTGCATCTGCCCTTTGCGGATCTGCACGGGCAGATAGGAGAGCCATGCAAATCCTGAGGCACCAATGCCGCCACTATCATACCGCTGCTTTCAGCTGGTGTCAAGGTAGTCACATCCATTGTGCTTCTGAACTCGCTGCTTGAAGTTGAGAGGAAGTGGAGGCGGCGGCGGTGGCAGCGGTGGCGCTGGCGGCAGTGGCGGCGGTTGCGGCAGGCGATGACGGTCTTTTCAGCTGTGGCAGTGGCATCAACATGGCGGTTCTGTTGGCCACAACGGCAGGTCATCATCGTTGTCTTCTCCGTGGTCTGTGGTCGCTGTAGCACTATTCCAATCTAAAACATGTAAGGCGATGATATGAGGTACGAATCATGATCCAATGCAGCAGCGTGTCTTCCCATGGCCCAGCTCCGTGGCGGTGTGCAGTGCTGTACTTCGGCGCGGGCCCCGCGCAGAACTGAGGCAAGACTTTTTACTCACGGTGCAGCTGGTTTGAAACACAAGCCTTCAAGAGGTCCTGGAAGATCGAGATGTTACCCCACTTTCATGGCTCTATGGAGGGTTCAAATACTCTGAGATTCGGCTGGTTGTTGACTGTCGCAGGTTGAAAGCTGATGTGGTCTTGGCGGATTTAATGTAATTCTAAGCAATTCTTACATGGATCAACCCCTGGCTCCTATAACCTCTCCTCCAATGCTTGCACTTCGCAAGCACAGGGACAATAACTGACCCTGCTGTAGTACAGCAGCCTTTGGCCATGAACTTAGGGTGCTTTTGTAAAATTCTGGGATCTAAACCCTAAACCCTAAACCCTAAAATCTCTACAGACCGTTGATGGGCAGAACCCTGTCCAACCCCAAGTCCGCTAAATCTTGGGAATGACAGACTTCAGGAATCTATTCCGGTGCCCACATTCTCAAATCTCAAACCCAACGAACAAGAAACAAATGGAAAAGAAAGTGGAAGTGAAACGGAAATTTGAACATAGGGGAAAATGAGCGGTGGTTTTTATTCTTATATAATACTTTCATTACAGAAACCACCCCTTCCGCGAAGCCCTTCCGCGATCCTTCCGCGAGTAGCGCTTGTAGTCTTTTTTGCTTCCGCCTTTCCCGGCTGCTTCCGCAAAGGTTTTTCGGCTGAATTTTGGGATCTGCTTCCGCGAAAGGGCTTCGAAGACTACGCAGGGATTTCCGCGCACGCTCATGAGCTTCCGCAAGCCCTTCCGAGAAGGGCTTGCTTCCGCGGACCTTCCGCGTCCTTCCGCGCACACAGGAAAACCTCGTTTTCGGACCAAGATTTGATGAGTTTCTGTGTTGCGCACTTATATATATATATATGTAATATGTACATCATTCATAATGCACAATAGGCTCTAAGGGGCTTAAACTAAGCTACCATAATATGTGCATGACCGTATATACATTGAATGCTGGCGTATGTGAGTTATATGAGCTATAGTCTAGACTCCTAGCATCTCCCTTAATAAGCCCCATAAGGCTTCCTTTTGGAGTTCAGCATCCCCATGAATGAGAGCCCTATAATGCTTTCCTAAATCATCCCCTATACAATCCCCTTTAAGGAGTTTAGACTATACTTGGAGGGTCAAGGGGACTTAGTAAGTAGGTTAATATCCCCTATAACCCATTAGTTATCCTAATTATTAACTGGGTTGGCCCCTAAAGCCCTTTGAAAAATATTAGTATTTGGGGTCCCTTATGAAAGCCATTAAGGAAAATGCTAAATATCCCAGGGGCCTACCCAGTTAACCCTCCAAATAGCTCATACCGGGCCTGGGATCTGCCCGAGCCGTTAGGAGCAGCGAGACCACCTGCAGGTTTTCTAATTCTCAGTTGCTGTTAAGAAACGGTTTATATTACTGTAATACGTACACCCTACTGTTTTATTTATACACAGATTATAGTTTAACTTGACTTAAATTTCTTAACAGCAGCCCAGTAACATTCTGAGCCTCTTCTGGGTCTTCCCAAAGATGGGAATCTCTGTCTCTCTACAGGGATAGAGACCCCAATGTACTATGATCCTTTCTTTCAGGGGACCACCAAATGGTCGTCCTCCCCTCTCGCGGACCCCCTGCCATGTTCAAAGCCCTGAGTTTCAGAAACTTACTGGGGGTTAGTAGCAAATACGGGAATAGAATCCCTATATATATATATAAATATATTCCCTGATTCCCTACCTACCCCCAGTAGGGAAACGCCTACCTCTGAACTGCCAGATTGTGCTGCAGCCATGAGAGCCTGGGCAGAAGGATCAGCAACCACGAAGGAAGGCCAGGCCAATTTACTATTACTACATTGTAACATGTTGGGGCCTACATGGATACTATGTTCAGGTTCCGCCATGTCCGCTTCTACTCACGCTGCTTCTTTCACTGCAGGCCACTAACAGGTGCAACAATGCTGGAAATATGTTGCGGAGGCTGCAACGGCGGGAATGCGGGCAACAAAGAAGGCAAGCGGGAATCAAACGCGGGATCAGCACTTCGGGAAATAGGCGCGTGGTAACAGAATCAGCATTATCTGGACTCCTTTTGCCATGTTCCTCCTGGTTACCTTCTGCATTGCTGGACGAAGAAGTCACAGATCTGAAGGCAGTGGTGGGAGGACAGTCTTTCCATCCAAGCGGCTGACTGGCCCACCTCAGCGTCGCAGCCCTACTCAAAAATGCTCGGTGGCCCCTTGCAAGTAGCAAACTGAACCGCACTACGTCATGGTCCGGTTTTCGTGAAACTGAGGCATGGACCTTGGAAGTGGCTTCTGGGCCAGCCGAGCCCCGCTGCAGCAGCTGACGGCACTCCTTTACCCAGCAGATGGCCCTTTGCCTTTCTGAATTTCTGTGACTAGGCCAAAAGCACGGTGCACAGCCAATCTGGTCCTCCAGTCGACCGTTTGCAGCCGCAGCGACCCTTTCTCTGAACACTCAACAAAATCGGACTGAGTCGATCTGGCAACTAGTCAAGCCGCTTCCTACAGCAGGGGTACATCGCACTCAGGCCATAGCGAGCTGCATGCATGTGACTTCAAAGCAAGCCCAGCTTATGCCCGCGAAATGCTTCCGCACATCCTCGCTGTCCTTGCATGACACATGCGCTGTTGATTCCCATGCTGCTGGCCCGACTACACCCTTTCCCCGTTCATGGCCCGGCTGATGCTGATGAATGCTGGACTAATTTTCGCACATCCTTGCAAAAGGATTCAACTGATGTGCAGCTAGCCTGGCTTCTAGATTCTACACGTCATCGCCAAAGGAGGCTGATGATGCTGGTGCGTTTACCGCCTCTCCCGGCAAAAAGAACCAGCTGATGCTCATGATGCCTTGCCAAGCCTGACACAGCGCCAGGTTGCCTGGTGCTAGGTATGGGGGATTGCTCTGTACGACATTCTCGCTCTACAAATACTTTTTACTTTAGCGGCGAAGATGCTCGATGAGTGACAAGTGCCGCCTTTTCAATGCCTGGCTGCCATCCTACGAAGCGGAAAGCCCTCCACTCAACAAACTCATTGACACCCAGCCGCAGCTGCTCGTCGGGGGGCACCATGGAAGTGCGCGCACGAAAGCTGTCGCGCTGTTGCCGCCACTCCTTTGCAGGTTGCTTTTAGCCAAAACTCAAACGGGCAACGCAATTTGTCTGCTGCAAGTAGTACCTCATGGGTAAGAGAAGACACTGCTAGCCATCTTGTGAAACTGTGTGCTACCCAGCTTGCCCCTATATTAATTACACTGTGCTCGACCCTAATGTGCTAGACTCTACTGCTGTAGAATATGCCTCAATATACCGCGTTTTCCCACCTGCTACGGCATTTCCTTGTGCTTACTGTGTGAAATATGGTTAAATTTAATAACGGGACGGCGGCTCAATGCCCGCACCACTGTCCCCCAAACCCAGGCGTCCTTGCTGAGACGACCAAGCTCCTGGATGCACGATGCACAACGGTACTATTCTGACTGGTGCTTACAACCCCATCACAACCCAATCAGGGGACGTAGGGGCTTACAATTTGGTTGTGATAGTGCTTTCATCATCCAATTTCAAGCCCCCTAAGTCCCCTATTTGGGTTACAATTGAAGTACTCGTTGGACTGCACATATATGCCATGACATGTGCGGGATGCTGGGCCGCTCCGTGTCCAGCCGCTTCGCATTGTTCTCACCCTGCGAAAAATGGTTCACTGAAGGGGATATGTGATGCCAAGCACCCACATGTGTCTGACATGGCCTGGCACCGCATAACCCAAAGAAACTGCAAGCTTCAGAAAGATAGCTTCCCAGCAACAATGCACCTGCAAGGTTTCTGGGAGCTGAATGTCTGCAGCAGCCATCTTTGGAGCGCGGGAGGGCGCCTCCCAGAGCTAGGCATATTTTCACGTGACTGTGAGCGCTGTGCTCAGCTCTGGAAACATCCACACAATCATCCACACGAATATGATTACACGGATAGGTGAACACAAGACCCTCCAATAGGAACCCATTAGCAACGTTTAGCAACGCATCCCTGGATTGAATCCTAGAGACGGCTGTCAGCTCTTTAGGGAAATCCTCGTCTCTATGGCCACCTCACCGCCAGGAGGCGCGGTGCATTGTGACAGAGGTTCAAGGGCAATGGAGTAACGCAGAAGCATTCCACAGTAAGTAGTGAGATCAGAGTCACTGTCCAACTCAACTTATCTTGACCGGGGTTGCAAGCAGCCTGCTTGATCCACGCCGGTGCACCAGTTGTCTGGTGCTACAAGGCCGGGAACCGAGGTGCTGCAGCTACATTCCTTGGGCTGTTCATCTTGCAAGGTTCCATTCGCCAGTAGTACAGCAGAATCAGTAGAACTTGTCCAGTATGACTTGAAGTCAAGGCCAGGCAGTCCAGAAAGGTAAAATGCTCGTCTCCATGGAGCCAGACTGCAGATGCGCTGCAGGGGTTCCACATCTGAACACGCATCGTGGACAGTTCGCAATCTCACAACCATGGCACTGCGAACAGCTAGCAGAAGGCAAGCGGTCTGGGTGCTGGGCAGCCTATGCAGCCACATCAGCTTCCGGTGCGTTCCTCGAGTGATGTGTCTGTGAAGTTGAAGGCGGAGATCCCGCCATCTGCCCAGCCCCTTTCCAGACCCCTGAAGTGCCTTGCGCAAACGGGATGGCTGGCAGTAAGCAGACTCCTGCAGCGTCAGCTCACATCACAAATGCCAAAGGGTTGACCGATGGATTGAGGCACGTCTCCACTCTCATCTAACAGACAGATTCCGGGCAGTCATGCAGCGGTTGCGAAGGAGAGCGTCCGAGGCCAAGCAGCCGATCATAATCCTGCCCTGAACGTCCTCCGCCTCGGTCCGTTGTTCTGTACCTCTTGGGTCTCCTGACTTTGGGGAACTCCAGGCCAGGGCCCTTGCCCATCGTGGATTGCGGCGAGGGAAGCGTGAGGCGGCTGCCCTGACACTTCTTTGCAGGCAGCATGCATTTGACATGCATCCGCACTGCCATGCCGTGGCACAGATTGAACAGCCTTGAACCCGTGCGCCACGCCTTCGGGGACGAGAGGCCGAGCGTGTCCGGGCTACTGGCATTGCGGAACATCCCCCGCGGCCCTGGCAGATCAAAGGCAATGCGCAAAGCCACGGGCAGTAGGCTGACATGTGACAATGTGGCCTGGAAGAGCAGTGGTTGCACGCTCGGTTGCCTGTCGGAGACCGAATTCTTGACTGGTGACGGGATAGCGCAAGATTGTCATGTTGTCATGGCCCGGCCCGAGCTGGAGATAGCAGGGCGTTCATCAAGGCGCCCTGGCAAGGAACGAATTCAGCTGCTTTCCAAAAGCAAACAGCCATGAAGTGCTGGGAGAGGTGAACCGTCCCAGGCTGTGTGCAACAGCCGCCGTCTACAAGAACCTTCAGGCCTTGGGGCTGGCGGTAGGGGATGTCACGCCCAACTCCTGGCAATGTAATATTGTGGTACATTCAAGTCTGAGATTCACTCAGCCTCCCTGCTTCTGGGCAAGATGAGTCAGCCGCAGAAAGAAGAAACGTCTGGAAGTCTCTGCCAAGCAGTCAAATGCTCCTGGCCGGTGGTCAGCGTCAGGGCAGATGCAGGCCTGGCAGCAGCTGCAGCTATGTCGATATCGTCAGCTACAAGCATGGAGCTTCAGAAACTACAGCATCCAGCCTCCTCTTGTTCAGTGTGTTGGCCAAGGGCTGCGTTCCAGACCTTGGCGATGGAGGGTGGGAATAGGAACCCTACTCTTGACCTCAAAAATAGTTCGACTTCGCTGAGCCGGCCGCAGCGTCGACCACCCCAAATCCATAGCGGTCGGAGACCTCAGCGACTGTTCACCATTTCTGCGCAATTCTTGCTGGGCGGCTTGTCCTGAGAGCAGAGCTTAGGCCGCAGTGAGGCATCGGGCTCAAAGAAACCGTAGCTCGGTTTTGGCGAAGGAGGCCCTATCATAGGATGCATTCTTGCTTCATGCTCACTGACAGTGGCTGCTTGTGGAGTTCTTCTTCTCCATTCCTTCATGTCTGGTTTGTTTTGTCACCATCTCATTTCCGTCCTCGGGCAGAGTAACCAGCCTTCATGCTTCTTGTCCCTCTGACAGGTCGAGTTCCATGTCTCTCTTAGCCCTAGTTATTTCTTGTAAGGCACATCTGAGGAAATCATGTCTTGCACGACGATTCGCATTGTCTCATGTTGGCACTTCCGACTTCTGTTCCAAGTCTGCTGAGTCTGCTGCCAGCGAAATGCTGATTGGCAGTTCTGCATGACTTTTGACTGTTGCTGTGTCTTGGCAGGTACGACTTGTCTTTCCAAAAACTGCGCAGCACCCCTTGCCCAGGCCTTCCAAAGGGTTGACCTTGATCGTGGCAGTCCCCCCGCCTGATGGTTCAATGTATCTTTCAGGGAAGCGGAGTAGGAACTGCACCCCTTTGACACAAAATCCTTCAAGCGCGCCACGGGCTTTTTCATGATGGGTCTTCATTTCAACGTCCAGCCAGTCTGGGGAGTACATGTGTTTCGGCCTCACGTGCCAAGGTAAGGGATGCGGGCCTTCGTCTGGAATGCTGCAAATCACTACACTGGGTGCAAGGCTTGTTACCGCCTCGCGAGTAATACCTGTCAAGGGCAGAGGAGCGGATAAGGATGAGAGAGGGCAGCATTTCAGTTCTGAGCAGTCGGCTCATCTGCATGCCACTTGAAGCTTCCTGCAACGATGTTCTTCCTGTCAAGCTTCCACCTGAAAGGGCAATTACAGAATCACAAAAGCCTCTCAACAGCTGCTTTTCCCCTGTTTGAGATCTAAGAATGCAATTCGTTCCTTACCTCTTTGGCGCTCTGCCTTCGGGTGGCCGTCCTGCTGCTGAGGCCCTGGCTCCTCCATTACGGCTTGTGGCACGAGGGAGACGACCTCAGACTTCTTGCTCAGGGCAAAATCTTGAAGACTTGACACCAGATGCTGTCAAGTTCACATTCCGCTCAATCCCTGAACGACTAGTAACAAACCTCTATCGCCAGCAAGTTGTTCAGGTCTTTCTCCCAGACTCGCATATGGGCATGCATGATCTTTCGGACGAAGATGGGAACCCAGAATGTTGGGAAGACCCGCTTCAAGCCCGCAGCAAGTGGACAAGTCTTGGTGACGAACTGCAGCGAGGACGTCAGAAGCGCAGGTCGAGCGCTGAGAGCCAAAATGTTGGAGCCGTCAATGGCTGAGTCTGCAAGGCTCCCACAGCTGCCAGTACTTCTGCATGAAGGCAGGACCAGGGCCATTACTTCATCGTCTCTGCACACTGGGAAGGTCTGAGGAAATGATTCTGCGCAACGAAAACCGAAGGGAATGCACTAAGGCCTAGGGGAACGAAGGTCTTGTTGGCAAACAATGTGGCATACTGTGAACGTCAGGAAGTAGCTTGTTCCAAGCAAAGCTCCCGTTGGCCAAGCCGGATGAGAAGAGATGTTGTGCTTGCAGCTCTTTTGGCTTCTACCAGCTGATGCTTGACAGCTAGGGAACTACAGTCACCAGGAGACAGACAACTATGAGATCGCCGCCTCCACTTATGAGGGGTCAGACCACCATAACCTGGTGCCTTTACAACTCCTTCAAGTGCTCGCAAGTTCGAAGGTCTGAACCCTTGATAGTCCCCGGTATTCGGGCACAGCATCCGCAAGAGAAATGACTCTTGCGGGCAAGGAGGATTTAAGCGCTGAGTCGGGTCGTCAGGCGCATCATCTCAGATGGGATCACCACTTTAACGCACCTCGGCCACAGAGCCTGGACATGAACGTGCTCAATCTCAGTGCATCCAGACGGCTGATGACAACGACTTGCTCCACGTCCATGCACCGGCCACCTGGGAGCCCTGCCCTCATCAGGCTTCAGGCAGAGAGGCCTTGGATTCGTTGCCCGAAGGCTTCTCCTGCAATGGCTCAGGGAGGATCATGGCACGCGTGTTGCCGATCTTTGTTTCTTGCTGTCTTCACCCATTCAGAAATTTCATGATAACTTTGACGGCTTTGCGAGCATTGAGTGATTTCCGTTGTTCTTGCTACTGCTCCCATCATTAGCAGAGCGAGCCAGTCCTGCTTGCAAACATTGCAAATGCAATCCGAGTGACGTGCTCGTGGGTTACTGTCATGGCTATGATTACTATTAGCATGATTTGCCTTCGAGTTTGTTGCCACGCTGCAGTTTAAGCAGGATGCGAGCTCATGGCTAGCCTTGCAATTCGTGGGTTAGAGCTCGTCGAACATTCAATAAACAAATTGTGACGTCCGCACACTTTCGTGCGCAAGAAGGTGCGTTTGCTTCAGGCAACTCACTCATGTCAGGAGACACCTTCATTCAAGGGAGAGCATAACAGCCAACCCCGGCGCATAGAAAGATGCAAACCAGGAGTGCCGGACAGCTGTGCTCCGAACATCATGTACTGTGCCACCCTCAGCCTTCTCAGCTTCACCCAGCGGCATGGCGGCTGCTGCAGCAGCCGCGCGTGCATACTCCTCAGAAGTGCGATCTGTGAGCTGTTCCCGGAAAGGGATCCACACAGCAGGCTTGTCATGCGTCTGTCAGTGCACCCATTGGGTGTTCCTCGATGAGATTGCGGAGGGCAGGGTTTGTACCTGCGAGGCAGGATGCATTGGTGATGCAGGGGAACTGCGAAGATTAGTATAGGCCGTTGTGAAGAGGATACTACATTGGCGTGAGCGTCAACAAGCCAGACCACAGCACCGCACCTCTACCAGCCAGCGCCACGGCACTGGGGATTCCCCGCGTCATGTCTCCAGCATTTGGGTCTGCACCCATGCTGAGGAGCACCTCCAGATTGGAGGAGCTGTTGTCAACAACCTAACAACCTGAGACTCATGACTTGAACGCAGTTTTGCCGTACAGCGCACCATAATCCCAAGATGCACTCCGCAGGCATGTACGTGACTTGTAGCATGCGCACTATACAGGATTCCATACCACATGTCCAGAGAGCTTGGTGCTCAGAGAGAAGTGGAGGAAAGATTTATGAATGGGCTAGATAGGGACCATTACACAAACCCATGCCCGCAAAACCCAGAACCTAGTCCTTGTAAGAATTATGTGGGTTGTTCTCAAAATCATGGGCCCCTTTTGATATAGATTATATTACGGCACCTAATATTATTTAGGGGTATCAACATGGGACCGTTATTTTGGGAACTACCCATGTGTTGGGCGTTCTGCTGCCCACCTCACAAAGCTCCAGATTGGCAGCACGCGTGGCGATCAGGAGGGGGGTCCTGCACCGCCATCCCAAGTCAGGGCTTACACGAGGAGGAGGGAGTTGAATCAGGAGGTCATGTGAGCTATAGCCTGAAGCCCTAGTATCCCCCATAATATCCCCTATACTACTCCCCTATATAATCCCCTTTAATTTAAGGAGTGTAGACCATAGCTCATGTGAGTCTCGGGGCTTTTAAAGCAGAGCCCTCCTGCGCTGGCCATCCAACGTGTCGAACGGGCTACCAGCATCGAGGAGAAAGCGCACGACTTGGATGCAGCCTTCCTACAAGGGGTGTTTCGCATCACGTCATGAAACACATGAAAATTACAGCACCCTCTGCACAGAAACCAAAGCAGGCCCTGATGACGTTGCAGTCTCTGCTGTGAAGAGGAAAGGAAAAAAAAGAAACGCAAGTATGAATTCTCCGGTTCTAAACAGCTTGCCGCCTCACAGGCAATGTGGATCGGCATCTTCTTCAACTGGTCGAGGCACTCCAGCTCAGCACCTTCAATCCCCAGTGTGCAAAAAAAATCGGATCCTGTCCGGCTCGGCCACACGGTCGCACGAGCACAACTCAATCCGAAAAAAAGTGCAGGTAATGAGAATCTAAAAGCTGATTCTCTATGACGTTGCTCTGGTTCTATCGGACTTGGCGATGGCTATGGCGAATACCGCAGCAATCATGACTCCCTCGCCTGTAGCTGCACACGCAGCCGCAGGTGCCGCTGTGCCACCCTACCCCCTAGTGATGAAAGTAACGATAGCAACAATAGTACCACTAGTACTCATGATAATCGAAATAATGGTACTCATAGTACAGCAATCATAGTAATAGAAATAGAAATAGAAATAGTGATAGCATGACATCCCCCCATCCCTGCCTACGCGCAGCAGGGCCGAGCACGTGGCCTCAGAGCCCGAGGCCGCCGCGCAGTGCAACGCCGTGCGCCGCTCCTCGCCACAGGCTTAAGTAAGTTCTGTGGCTATAACCTCCATATGGGTGGTTGTCAAACTTATGGTCCCCTTTTGGATCCCTATTATAATACGGCACCGAATATTTAGGGCACCCAAAAAAAGGGACCATAATGCAGTTTCCATTCCATTTTCCATTCTCGATATAACCCCAATGAGGGAGGCCCAGGTGAGGAAGTTTTCAAGGTTTGAAAGCGGCTGCTTGCGCGTGCCGTGACATTAATTGCACCTAGACACTTTCAGCAACTTTGTACCAGACTGCCTTGTCCACCAAATGCGCATAGGCGCCACATTCCAGAAGAGCCTCCAAGGTGATGTCAGGCTCTGAGTGGTGGGGGTGACACTATCAGGCATGGCTCATGTCAAGCACCCTCAGCAACAGCAACAGGATTGCACCTCTGTGGCTGAGACATGACCGCCGTGACTGGCGAAATGCCTCAGATGGTTCTGATCCTTCTGTGAATGAACTGCTCATCTGGGCAAGGTCAGACCAGGTGATTAAGGCTTATGGCTCAAGCTGCTTCTCGCACTGAGTTGCTATTTAGGACTCCAAAGTTAATGCTTGGATGGGTCTGGTGGCAAGGGTGTCCAGCCATCTGCCGCTTCAGCATTGGCGGAGGTCGGGTCCTGGCTGCTCTTGCCGTGTGAGCCTGCTCAATCACCGGAAATAAGCAAAAAAACGTCCTGCGAAATGAGTAGCCGCAAAGCTTCGTCCCTGCCACGCAGGGCAGCCTGCACACGAAAGATCTTGACAGAAACATGATGGTGCTATAATATGGTGCTGAAAGCTTACTGGAATTGAATTTGCTGCCGGGCGGCAGTATGAACTGGAAGCAGGCCGCCCTCATCCCTGAGCTTTGAGTTGGCACCATACTCCTGCTGGACGCGCAGAGCACTGCAGGTTTAAATCGGTGTGGCGTTCCATCCCTGAGGACGACTGTGACACATTACATGATTCTTAAACGCGTAGATGCGCATGCTGCACAGGACAGGACGCCCAACTGAGTCGCATCACATTTGCAGAATACGATTGCAGCACAGCAGTCTGTAGACTCCACAGGCTAGCAAGTCTACAGCAATGTTGCTTGGAGATCAGAAGACATGAACAATCGCAGCAACTGGCAACTGGTAGCACTCTTCACTCCAGCAGCGCCAGGAGACAATCCACAGCCCCCACGTGCGCCGCACGGTGCAAAGGCGTCTGGCGCAACGCATCGCGCTTGTCTGCATCGGCTCCTGGTTCTGCAATGCAAGACAAGTCGAAACCTGAAAACGGGCAGCCTCGAGAGAAACACCCAGCAGTGCTCGACATGCTCGACTACCTTCCTCGGACTTGGGAGACTTTCTCCTGGTTTCTCTCGGCACCCCTACAAAGTCTGGCACGGAAGTCCAGCTGCAAGGAGATCCACGACAATGTTGGCGTAGTTGCCATCGCAGGCTGCATGAAGCGACGTCTGCTGAGCATAGTTTGTTCTTTCCTTGCAGACACATCCACCGGATTCTTAGCGAGCGATCATTGCAGAAAAATCCGACGGACTCTGTGTGCAACTCAAGAACTACGTCTGCACCACGCTGATGGATCAGCATCTGGACCATGTCCTGCGTAAACTCTCCATTTAAAAGAACTCCATGACCAAGAAATCCACGTTGTTTCAACAGCGCCTACTTGGTCTACTTCACCATGCAGAACTCTGAGAAACGAACGCTCAGCAAGCGCAAGCAGTCTCACTCATGTTCGGCAAGTCAGAACTTGCCAGCTTGTCTCATGCGGACCGCGCGCCACCTACATCTACACAAGACAGCGGCACAAAGCTGGAGCCAGCCTGGTGTCCTCGCATGGCTGCAACGTGCAGAAGGGATCCCTTGCACGAAAAGTGGAGATTCACCATGCAGAGTTCCAGGCTGAGGGGCTGGTCTAATTTTGAACGCAAACAGAAGCTGTAGCACCCCCACAACCTTGCTATACTCGTCCCCTTCACCGAGCAAATGATGCGTAATGGCTTGTGCCGAGGCCTGGTCGAACAGCACTGGCATATTCACGGCTTCAGGCCTGCAGGCAGAAATGTTGACATCGTTGATGCCCTTCGATTCGATGTTGCATCTACCAAGTGCTAGCTGCCGAATAACAGGAGAAATCTGCCTGTCGAGCAGGTACGAGTCCAAGTTCAAGAGATCCTGCAATCAACTGCATGCAGGATCCATCATCACAGAGCATGAAGATGTCATGGCAACATGTGGCAGCGCAATAGGCGCGAAACTCTGGGCTCCTTCTTGGCACCCAGCTGACGAAGCGATTCGCGCGTGCGCGCGGCTCGCTGTGCTTCCTGTAGGGGCATGATACAAGGTGGTGAAAGCAAAGCTATGAGTGAGGCCTTTGTCTCAGTCTCGAAGCCGCGAATTTGATTCATTGGCCGGGTGCATGGCAGATCAAACCTCGGACCATCACGCCAATGTGAAAACTGCGCATCTCAGGCATTTACTTGCTGCCAAGAGGCTCTGCCATTCTCTGGGCCTGCTTCTGCCGCATCATACCTCCTGACAGAGCCTCCTGATTCCTGCCACTCGCCTTGAGCCCGATGGCTGCAAAGAGGCCGCTTCTTGGAGCCCTCGAAGCATTATTAACTTCTGTTGTTTCTGATCTGCTGTCAGATGCTGGAAACCTCATCCAGTCTACTTGCGGCATGCCTAGCATAACAAGACAAGATGCAGCGGATGTTACAGCCGTGCGAGATGGTGTGAGCGAACATTATGCTCTGTCCAATATTTCACTGTCGTCACACTTGCCAGGGTTTGCTACGCAAGTCAACTGCATTGTGCTGCGGCTGCATCGTGGAGACGCCTACGAATCCCATTTGCGTGCTGTGTCTGCGGCCGACCTTTTGCGCGGCAGTTCATGCTCAGGTCGTGGCTCCTGTCACAGATGAAATCAATGCTCCCACGAAACCTGCAGCCTGACAGATCTCCAAAGGGAAAGCTTAATTTCGCTCCGTGAGTCGGTCCTGTGTCACCTTTGGTTTCATCATCTTCGTAATGCTCACCCAGGACACCCCTGCAGGCAAATCTTCCGTATGCAAGCAGAGGCCGCATGCTTGCGGAACTTCCCTCACACGTCATGGCCCAAGCATTGAGCGTAGGTCATTGACAGGAGATTGCAATCGAGGTGCTTCAAGTCCCGCATGGTTGGCAATCGCAGGTAGCTCTGGGCCTCAGGGCTGTGGACACTGCTTGAAAGCAGTAGCAATTGGATGACTGTCAGCAGAAGCACGTCTTCCACAGGCTTGTCAACCTCCGTGAAGTGGCATCCGATGCTCTCGTTGACCTGCCAACCATCGGGTCCCAAGGGCCTTGTTCAGTCCACCTAGTGAAGATACATGAGCTTCTGCCGGGCCCGGGCCTCCATCGTGTGCTCCATTCCAGGCATGTAGAAGCTGCAAGGAGGAGACTGCTTGTAGATCTCAGCGGGTTATTCATTCACAGCTACTGCAGACTGAGACGGCTTTATGGGTCATGCTGTGTCCCAATGCCTCACTCTTCTTTTCTAACCGTAGCACAAGACCTCACAGGGGCTGAGAGCAGGTCCAGTCTGGATCGCAAGCAGTGGATGGGATTTGCTGTGAACCTGGGATGTCAGAAGCTGCATGACCAATCTTGCATTGGAACATCCATCTCATGCTGGCAGATTCGGAACCATCCTGGATGTCAGCTAGCAACCAGCTGCATGGCTCTTCTGCTGCCACATCTTTGAAGCTCCTTGAAGTTTGAAGAGTCAACAAGATCATGGTGGAAACTGCTGCAAAACGCCCAGCCCTCGATGCCAAGAAGCTTAGCATCTTGGCGATAGACTCGTTCTTCAGTACGCTGCAGAGCAAAGAAGGGCACCACAAACCAAAGGATGAGCGTATGGACCGCCTTGGACTCAACCAGAACAGGGGCATCTTTGGGCCAATCAGCCACACGGAGGCGAGGAGCGCAGTGCAAGATGAAGCCCGAAAGGCACACCCATAGCAGTGGGTACGACTCCAGGCCTTGAACTCAAGCTTACTCGCAGGTTTTGCAGGCTTACTTCCGTGCATGCCAACCATGGTGCTAGGTCCAAGTGGCAGTACCAAGAGTCTTTGATGCAGTTGGCTTTGAAGATCAAGCAGGCAAGCCTTTTGCAGGGATTCGGCATCCATCTCACAAAGATGATTACACGCACGTCTCTGTAGCATCGCGGAACCCTCTCTTGAAAACTTCTCATGAATAATGGCATGATCTGGGTAAGACTGTTTGCCAAGGTGCAAGATTCCACAGGCTGGAGCCAAGAGAGCCTGATTGCGTGATTCCTCCCTTCCCGAAGATCAGATGCATGTACAGGCCTGCGCGCAGAAATCCACGCTCATAGAGTGGATGACCATTCGTGGCACCACGCGCAAGACCTTGTAATGATCGTAAGCCTTAGCTTGGGTCTGTATATCAATCTGAGGTCAGCCACTTTCGAGCATATCGAGCTCCCAGCATATACGTAAGCATGGCTGACAGCCAACAATCCAAACACCCAATGGGTGTAGCCACCAGGAAAGAAGAACCTCGGCGCCACGTAAGCGCTACAATTGAAAGGCGTGCAGCATAGCAAGCTCATCTGACCCACAACTCGATTGTGGCTGGTAGCTATAATGAGAGATGCACCTGTTCATGATTGCTCGCCGATACGCCTCCTACATTCCTGCCTGTTTCCTGTATGCGATCTGACAATGCCATGGACCATGGCCACGTTTAATTCTAGCAGATAAATCTGAAACGTCCAAGCAAGCCCTTGCCGGGGGATCGTTGAGCTACAAGCTGAGGCCTCCACACCAGCACGGCCAAGAAGACATTCACAAGACAGTCCTTGAAGACCAGATCATGATAGCAAGCAATCAATTGCTGTGGCGCCTTGCCACTCTCACCCAAAATGGCTTTTTGTCCAGCGGCAGCGTAGCGACCAAGGTCAAGAGGAATGGCGGCCAGCCAGCCGCGGCTCTCCCGCAGCTTGAGCTCCGGGTGGCTCCGGATAAGCAGCCTGTCAGCACAAAAAACAACAACGTTGTGAGCTTCATCAACGCTTTGGAGAAGGCACATGAAGGTGCGGGAGAATAGGAAGATCACAGCCACCGGCTCAGCAACGAAAGGGACCAGAAAAGTGCAAGGGAACCTGAGAAAAGCGCAAATGTTTGCATCCCCAATGCTCAGCTGCCGTTCTTTGAGTACTTTAGGAGCACCAAGCCACGCATACTCATAGAGCTGTTGACCCATGGACCGCTGCAAAGCATAGCCTAAGATGAGGCCAGGATCTTAAGCCTTACAAACAAGCAGGCCAAAAATTATCTAGGCTAAGGCAGAGGCGGTCATAACTTTCACTTTGCGGGGCAACTTTGCAGGGCACCCCAGGTCATTACACCAGGAAGCTTTCGAAGCGCTCCAGGAAGCTGTCCACATCCACCAGCAGGCGACCATCTTCCTCAGAGCCCTTATCACAACCTCACTGTGCCCTGCAGCAGCTAATTTACACTATGTCACCATGCCCAGCAATGTTTAAAAGTCACACCCTCCACCAAAATTGTGATATATAGGAGTCGCAAAAAAAGGCCTTGCAACTTCGAGACTAACAAGTTCCCCCACCATAATCTGGATTTGGCCATGTCAAGCCGCCGTCCGGAAGTCCAGACCAATCATGATCCTTGGTACACTCTGAGATCGCAACCAAGGACCCGCCACTGCTAGCTGCCGCATGCATATCCATAACACGTCACTGGCATTCGAAGCTGGGTTCCTAAGGCCTTGTTGTTTTTGCAATTGCTCTGGCTTCCTTTTCAGAGCCTGCTTGTGGCCGTCCATACGACAGCCTACTAGGCCTGGGTGAAACGATACGTACCCAGCACGAGGCCCAAACCACAAGCGGCTTGAGACAATCGAACAAAGGCACCGGGACAATGCTCTCGACACATCGCTGCAATTGCAACTCGCAAACGGGAGCGACTATTGCTGTTCACTCCACCTCACGAAGTCCGGCAAGTACAGTTGGTCGAGGCTCAGCAAGGACGCGAGATCCGCTACACACTCCAAGTAAACACTGTCGTGCCAAACACTGGCAGCTTCATCGGTCACTGCACGGCCAAGGGCAAAGGCAGCCCTGAACCAAAGCCCAGGGTGCAAAACCAAAAGCTGTGCCATGGACCGACGATATTTTGCGTTGACAACGGCAAGCATCTCCTGCAATGCCTCCAGCACCGTGGTGTCCATGCCATCGACCTCACTGTTGACGTAAAGGAGGATAAAACTATCGCTTTGAACAGCCTCCAGCTCTTTGACAAACAGTGGGAGGGTTCGCTCATCCTGAACCCCGAGGGGGGGAAGGCGTGCCCCAAGCAGTACCACAACGTGGCGGCCAAAGTAGTCCGGGCCACCATTGTAAACAAAGCGCTTCGGCTCACTCTCGGCCGGGACTTCTCTGGCTCTTCGCAGATAACGGAAGCAAATATGTCGTGCCTCCTCAACAGTTTCAGCACTGATCATGGTGCCCTCCAACCGCTGCATCGCCGCAAAATCTGCATCCTCTCGGGCGTGCAAAAAGGATCGATCCTCTTCGCCGAAGACAAGGTCACTGTCCTCATCCTCTTGGCGATTCGACAGGACGTGGTTTGAGACGCGAATACGTCGCTCTTCCATACTCACCTCGCCCCACTCGTTCCAACAACTGTCTGGAAGTACGGCGGCTGCGTGCCTTGCCTCGAATTCATTCCGGGGGAAATACAGAGGCAGCAGACTTTCGTACAGCTCAAGCTCCTGGGTCGTGCCAGCTACCAGCACTGCACTATCTACAGAGGCTCGGAGCTTCTCCAAACACCGACGAAGAGTCCTCAAACCAACGTGAGCCTGCTCCTCCATGGGGTATCCCTGGCTGTACCAGTAGCACGGAACCGCGATGGTCCGATGCCCAGATTCCACCAGAAGCTGCATTGACTCCCTGTAACAGGCATTCAGTGTATTTTGCGCAGCCACCTGATACTTGTCCTGGCATCGTTCTCATGTGTTGTGTGCTTACGACAACTAAGAGTGCAAAAAGCCGGGAGCAACCGCAGGGGCTAGCTGCACAGCGCGATGTGATACAGCTAAGCATGGCCCTGCATTAGATGTTGGTACTGACGTGCTTCGCAACGCTGATTGCCGCATTGAACCCATGATAGCCTACTATGGGAGGGGTCTGAAACAACATCCGTGCACATGGAGTTGGAAACAGCCATGATGCTTCGCCCAGAGTGGAACCCATCCGTCCGCTCGAACCCACACAGATTGTCTCTCATACTGCAATGGGGCCACAAAGTTGACGTCACACAACAATCCTGATTGTAGACCATTTGTGACACCCGTTAGGTCAGTGCAAAGGTTTCGGGGGATATAGGGTCCAGTGCCGGAAGCAAGCGACAGGTTTTCTAGCACTTTGCATGCCCGATTGCGCTTTGGTAAGTGTTTGGCGGCCGTGGCCTGCTGCAAGTTTTCAACAAGGGCGTGCTGACACCAAGGATCTGTAGCAAAGCCGCCCTAGAAGGAGTATTGCTTTACAGCATGTCACAAATGCTTCGATTATCGTACCTTTAGAGCTGGGCTCCTTGTACTTGGGTCCGACGGTCAAAAGAAGCCGCTGGCAGGGCAAGTTGTACGCCTTGCAGCTGCGGGCCTGTCAGGGAAAGGACGTGCAAATAGATGCAAGGACTGCTGCGAAAAGATGGCATAGCTGCAGTCTCCAGCTTCACACTTTCTGGCCTCCCCACTGCGGCAACCCTCCATGTGCCGAAGCTCCTCGCGCAGGTCCTGGCAATTTTATCTTCAAGGTCATGCCAGTCAGCATCAGGTTGACGGTTGAGTGCTGAAAGATTTCACGAGGAGCTAGTGGACGGTACTTCCCTAACTCTGGCTCTCCTCGGAGCTTGGCTTCGGCAAACGGCTATCTGCTATCTGAGTTTGAAAATGTAGTAAAGCAGGCAGCATAGCTTTTCGTTCGACAGCTGGGTCCATGCCACCGTACTGCAGGACTCGGCCGAAGACGGTGCTGCAGCCTGGCGTGTAGCCAGCAGCAACTGGCGCCAGGAGTGCGTCCACCTGCACTGGAGGAAGCATGTGAAACAATGCACCCATTTCAGGCTTGTACATTCTGAGCTGACATGCTTGTAAACACCTTCCTAGCTCTCCCGAACCTCCAGGCTGCACATGTCCCCTTGCCACAGGAACAGCTTGGAGTTGATGTCCGGCTCCACAGAGAAGGGCCCTGGGCTGCACGAAGGACGACTTCGTGTGGCTTCGAAACAAAATCTCACACGCTTCGGGGCAAGTTAGGTTATGGCTGCGAAAGCTTGCAGTCGGCCGCGCAACGCAGGAGGGCCCCTTTCTAGTGCGACTCTCCTGTCTCTCAGATGTACACACAAAACAGTCAGTTGAGGTTGTCTTGTGCTAATGTGGCAGTTTCCTCCCTGGAACTCAAGGACCCAACTGGTAATTCAACTCTAAACTTGTCCAATTGCTCTTGCTAGCTGCCTCGATTGCCCACACCAGCTTCTGCAGGTATCTTAGGTATGATCATGTGCGTATGTGCGTGAGGGCTAGGCGCACTTAGAGACCCTTATATAACGAAGGAGATGGTAAGGACCTAAGCCTCCAAAAGTTGCCATCTCTCATCCAAGCATCGGTGCCATACTGGGGCATCATCCAGGCCCCAGGCACCCCAGGAGGTCAGGGCCGCTAGGGGTGTTGGTATTGGGGCTGGAATGGGGGGCAGGCTTGAGGGGCCTGCTGACAGCTCATCCTCTTCCCCTGAGGCAGATCGGGCGCAGGAAAAAGAATCTGGGGAGTGGCTAACGTCATAAACAGATATACATGGGGTAAGCAGGTAAGGGGTGAGATGTCAGGCCACGAGCTTTTAAGGAACTTTAAGGGGCCTAAGTACCAGAACCTCAACAACAGCCATGCAAACCAGTCGAGTCGTGCCAAGGCCAGCCTAGACCTAAATAATAGTAGTAGTAATACTAATAATAACATTACTAATATGCATAATAATTATTGATAATATGAACAAGATCAGCCTGCAAGCCAGGAAATTGGATCTGACTCAGAGGTGGCTTGGACGACGGCGTTCGCCTCGCAAACACACAAACACACAAACGCGCGTTTGCAGGGCCATGGGCCATTGGTCATGGATGATCATCGGTGTCATGTGCCATCTCCTGCCTGGCGCGCCAGCTCATCGGCCGCAGCGCCAATCGCCAGGGTTGACTGCCGCACCACTGCGCTCGCCGCGCTAGCCACAGAATCCATGGCTACGCGTGGCGTGTGGTAAAAGGATCACGGAGAGGATACTCTATCTGGGGGCTGCGCTGCGAGAGGGTTGGCAGCACCCGCAACATGTAGCAAAACTGTATCTTCAAGGTTTGATAACGAGCCCTCACCCATGTGCCGTTGTTTGAACAGCACAGCTTGGTCAGCCCCAGCTCATATGACCTATTTCGCCATTTTGCCTGCACACTGCATGCTTCAACTAATTACTCATTAGGTGGCGACTCACTGTGCCGGGAGGTATTGAGCTTCGAGTGTGATTGCTGAGATTTGCTGAGTAAAAGTCATGGAGCCACAACAGTTCTGGACAAGAAAGAACACAATTCCAGCGCCAAGTCACAGCACAGTTGCCGGTTTGCGCTGCAGAGATTAGCTGACAGCTCACCCACGGCTCTTGTGCAGACATGGTGCATCAGGCAAGCAACTGTTGCAGCCAAAGCTCTGAGACGCCATGTAGTAGGTGGTCCACAAGTCGAGACCAACATTAACGACCTGGGAGCATGTGTGGCCGGCATGGTGCTCGGCAAGGCTCCAGTGCATAACCGAGAGGCGATAGCCATCAAGTAGAGGGCCATGTAACAATTCTCTCTGGTCTCTTTGTATTCCTTGTTGCGGCCACACTCCCTTCACAGCTTCTTTTGTCAGCAAGCTAGCACAGAAGCATCATGGGGAGACATGGCACGGGAAGTGACCTGGAGTACTGCAACATTGCACATCCAAGCATCAAAGCCGATGGTATCTGCCACACGACTTGCCATCTCAGCCATGAGAAGGTTGCCGATGCACACGACCAGCGAGAAGGCAATGGTGTACACCTTTGACTTCCGCTCTGAATGAACAAAGCTGCCACACTGGGTCCAACTTCCAAAAGTTCTTAATTCTTGCCAGGCGTCGATGCCAGGCTGGCGGCCACCTTCGTAATTGAACTTCAGGATCGACCAAGCCTCAAGCTGGAAAGCTGCCCCGATCACGGAAAGACGTGCAAGGGGGGAATCCCCTTGGAGACCACAAAGGCAGTGCACACCTGCGTTTTCCGCGATCTCTCTGAAGGTTAGCAGCTAGCATGATGCAGGTCCGCATATGCCTTAACATCTCATGTGGCAGGGTAGCATATGGAGCGTAGAAGACGAGCAGGTACAAGGTCACACCGAGCAGGATCAGGACAAAACCTCTCCCCAGCCTCAGCTGTTGCAACATGCAGCTGGCAACAGGCCGTCGCTCGGAGCTGGACTCGCACTTCGAACACCGCCCATGTCACAAACAAGCTTGCGCCTTTTCCCTCAACATGATGCAAGGTCCTTTATGTGAGGATATGAGGCCCCGAACAAGGTGCCTCTGCCGGCGCCCCTGAGGATAGGACCTTTCCAGCTTACCTGCAAGTCCGCTTGTGTCCATATTCTCCCAATTCACCTTGGCCGGATTGAAACTGAACTGGCAGCATGCTGCTGATTGGCTCCTCTAAGAACACGGCTTGCAGCGGAAAATCTGGGAGCCCCCGCCCCATGGGGTTCCCGTGTGGCAGGAGTAGCCTCCAACACAGCGCCGCGAAAGACCAGGCCCGATGAGAGCGCCTTGGCAGCCTTCAAAAGGAAAGCTCCAGACTTCCTCTTTGAGGAGTCCTTATCATAAGGATTAGAATATTCCTGGCGCATGTTCATGGAACCCCTAAATTCACAGAACCGAATGAGAATCTCAACCATGAAAGTGTTAAAGTTGGTTGGCCAGGGTAGGGTGAAGCCACTCCAAACTACATCAAGTTTTCTTTTATGATGTTGTTCGCAAGGCAGGAGCAGACTTGAAAGTTTGAAGCAGCGCCCATTCGGTGCTGGACCCGAATTCTGGCTCAGCTCTTGCTGGCCTCATCTCGGGCACGCTCTGTGTCAAAGACTGCGAATGCCGTGGAGCAAGACCTGACGTGGCAGTCTCCAGGTTTCGAGCACAAGCGATCAGGAGAGTGTTTCAAAAGAAGAGTTGGCCATTCTAGATCACATGCTCCCCTTGCCTCAGAGAAGTCAAGCAAGTGCAGAGCTCCTCAATATCTGCCGTTTTGCAAAGGCCGGCAGTGAGCTACAGGCCTTCCCTTCATCTGAGGCCCCTGCCTCCTCTGAAAGCTCTTGAGCTGCATCCTGCTCGGCATTAAAATATGCACCATTTTGCGCCTGTTTAGTCAGCTATTCGCAAGGACTGAAGTCATGGATGCCCCTAAAGATCCCAGTGATGGTCCCCGTAGCGGGCCCGTATCCCTTTCCTCCATTCTCTCCTAGTCAGTGGGAGTCCAGAACGGCGGATGCCCGCATCATAGTACTTCAACTCACTGAAAGCAAACAGTTAGGATAATGGAAATGTAGGCCTTCTAAAGCCGCAACGGGCAAGAATTCCAAGAGTGATCAGAACAACTGCACTGACCTAGCTGGCAGTATAGAACAGGAACAGTGATTGCTCTTTGCTGTCCTTGCCCTAGAGATCCCGCCAATTCGGAGGATCTCACTTGTCATGCACATAAGTTGGCGCCAATCCCCCAGTTACGTGAGATGCTGGTAACACGTGGGCACGCGCGTCTCCTCCAGAAGGATCATCTGCTCGAAGTGGTAGAGGGTCTTCCGCATCAGGTTCATGTCCTGCAACCAACGCTTTGATGGAACCAAATGGCAGGCACTCACCCAGTACAGCAACCTTGCAGCAGCACGACTCAGGCTACAGCACCCGCTAGAATCACTGTCCCAGGCTTTTTCGCTGTTGTGTCTAATTCTGCCTTTTGTTGTGACTTTTCAGATCTGCTGCTATTTCTATCATGCCTAAAATCCACATCCTGCCCTCGCTGACTAAAGTCTGCATGCTGCAAATCCTGCTGCGAGCTGCCAGCTTGACTTCTTCGGACAGATCCTCACCAAGCCCGAGGGTAGCTGAGCGACTTTGGCAATGTAGGCCGGCAGTTAGCCCAGGACTCAAGTAAATTGCAAAGCCTTCATACCAGTAGACCTCAGCCTGCGATCCCTCCACCTCAACTTGTAGCTCAAGTCACATCAGCGATTTTCGAAAGAGATTATTTGGGAAGGATCTTGATGGCACCATGACGGTCAAACGGCAGCTTGCGCGAATCATAGCATTGGCTTCATCTAAGCCAGGCCTTCAGGATCTTGCTGTTGTCTGCCCATGGTTTTTTGTAGCTCGATTCGAACAGCTTCCTGGGGCTGTAGGGCTGAAGGCTGCTTCTGCGTAAGGACCATGGCAGAACCCCTTGCAAACAGCTAGTGATTCTGCAGCCGTAGTTGTGTCAGTGGCCATTGCAGCCACCCCAAATGGTGCGGTCTTTGCATGTCTTTGCTGTTGGTGTCGGAGTCACACCTGTCCCTTCAAAAAGGAGCGTGATCGACGTAGGTGCGCAAGCATGGAAAGGAGCGCAAGCCTCAACAACATAATTTCAATCTTGGCAACGGACCCCTCTCCCAAATGCCCGAAACTACAAATCCACTGCGCCTGCTATGATTTCGTGCAGTCTGGATAGAGTACTATGAGGACACATGCAGACCCGTGACTGCTACTTCCTGGACCACTGCCCCTTACAAGCACGCAGATGCCGGGCAAACTTCCTGGACGCTTCCCATTTCTAGTTCCAGACCTCATGCATTGCAGATTTACAGAAGCAACTCAAGAAATTGCTTGTCTTCCTCATCTTGTTCTGCTTGTGGTTTGCTTTCTTCGTTCTCATATTCATATTAGCTTTCCTTTCATTCCTTGTTGTGGTTGGGGGGGCAGTGGTGGCTTGCCTCAACATGCATAAAGCAGCAGCGCACGCGAGCCTGGTGCTCGCGGTAGTCCCAGCAGACAGATACACCCACAACCGTGTGTCCAGTTGCGATCTGCAAGCTTTCCTGCAGCTTAAAGGAGGAATTGTCTCTCTTTGTCAAGACTGCCCAGTTGAAGGCTTCCATGATTTTCTCGCACTGTGTCCTTGAGCTCCTCCTCAATGCGCAAAGCCCCTTCCAGACATGGAAGACCAACCAGTCTGAGCGCATAGTCTTTCATCGTGTCCTCGGCATTCTGGCAATGCGGAAGGGAGACAGCGAAGAGAACGAAAAAGCTAGCAAAGGCAACACTGCTTGCTGCTGGTCCAGGTTACATCGCTGAACTCCAAACAGCTGTTGACATTTCCGCTTCAGCCCTTTTAGGTCAGAGCTCTTGTAGCTGCAAGAGCTAAGATCGAATGCTGCTCGTCTTACTGGGGGTTAGCAGGGAATAAGGGGAACATACTATGTAGGGATTGTATTCCCTCATTCCCTACTACCCACCATTAAGTCGCTCTATTCCACACAAAGTGTCGTGACGGTGATCAAGCAGCTGCCAGAAACGCAGCTGGCGACAGGCAAAAATCACACTTCCTGCCGAGGTAAAATTGCACCGGGTTTAGGGGTTTGTGGTTTGGGTTCTGCACCCAGCAAAGGCAAAGAAAGGCAGAAGGTTTAAGCGAAGGTTTGGGGGAAACATTGGGGTGCTACACCATGAACGAATCCAGACTGAAAAGAAATGGAATCTAAAGTATTGTATACGATAACACAACAGAACACAGGAATCCTGATCTTGGCAACGACAGTTCTAGACAAGGCATGGATGGTTAAAGGTTACAGTGATATGAAATGCCAATGTCAGTCGCTTGGAAAACAGCATTTCTCGCCTGCAAAGGAGAAGGCGTAGACAAAGCCCAGAAACCATGTCTTGACCCACATAAGCCTGAGCCACGATCCAAGCTGTAAAGAATTCGTTCAGGCTTGTGCGGCGCAGGAATGATTCTGATAACAAAGACACGTTTGTGTTATTCACTGTTGTTCAACCCGCTTTTTTGCAGGGCGCCGGCAAGGTTCCACCCGGTTTCTAATGGTTCCAGGCCAAGGCAAATGCTTGCGGGCGGGGCATGGGTACGGGCCCTTTACGGGGAGGGACCCTGGAGAGTCGAGGCCAGCCCCCTTACGGGAAGCACCTGAGATTCTGCACTCTTCCATTCATAGAGAAGAACGCCGAAGTGTACCTTGGCTGGGTCCCCCCCAAAGGTTTCCGGAACGCTGTGATGGGGAGCCAAGCCATGATCGGGAGGCCGAAGGGCAAGATTTGGGGGGGAATGAACACCCAATCCCCGAGCCCTGCACGGCGTGCAGGAGGGTTTCCAAAGAGGTTCCTGCCCCCATCACAGCGCCTTGTACGAAGGACCAGCCACAATTTCCCCTCTTCCTTGCCCACCCAATTTGATCTCCGAATCAGTCCCTGAGGCGGCCAGTTTTTGCCTGCAGATGCAGGGTCAAGAGCGTTCCCTGACAGTTCCAAGCACAGGCTGCACTCTGGTCTCTCAGTGGGCGTTTACTGCAGTTTATGGAAGCTCTCTGTCAACCCCATCAGCAGAACTCTCAGACTCTCAGACAATTCAATCTGGCCGCGCACGTGTAGGGTCGCAGTTGCCAGCTGAAACTGTCTTGGGAAACTTGTGAACTCTTGATCTCTGCCCTGGTCCGCACATTGCACGAGGTCACATTAGCCTGCGCTGAATTCTCTTCACAAAACCCTGCACACAAAACCTTTCACATCCTCTTATCCCTGTATAATCTAGGTTCCATTTCATTTTCCATGCTCTTTTCAATTTGATTCTCCAATAGTAGGGTAGTACCCATGTCAAACCAGAGAATATCTTGTGTCCCGATGTATCCCCATGTTAGTACATCTGCCTACGCTGCGTGGCACGGCCCCAGGCCACCAGTATGCAGTTGCGGAATGCCTCAGTCGAGCTCTTCTGCCGGACGTTCTTGCCAGATTCTTGTACTCTCTCTACATCTGCAATGCAAAGACTCAAGGACAAGCACAGGTGCCTGAACAGTCAGCGCGCATAACAGCCAGAAACAAAAAGCATGCCAGGACACTACGACTTGTCTATCGACGCTGCTGGCATTTCACATGGGGGGGCAACGATCCAGTAGCTCGACTAAGGCTCTCTTCTCATCATGCTTTTATCATATATTGCGGCTGTCTAGCAGGTTAGCAGCATACTGGATAGCACACATGCTTTGCAATCATGCCCTGCTAAGCTTCACCTCGTGCACTACAGGCAAATCTTCAGTGTTCAAAGATTCACAAAGCCGCCCGTCACCCAACACCTGTGCCGACATAAACATGAGCATCAAATATCTGCTTATTTTCTGTCATCGCGGAGCGTCAGGATCACAAATGCAAGCGAACTAAATGGACCCGTACATGACCGACTTCTGCTCAGAAGGCCATTGCTCCTCAGACTCAAGTTCATCCACCGTGTCAAATAGAGACAGGAGAGATGAATTGCCCTGCTCATCTTGGGAGGAGCTTTCTGTTCCTGATGCACCAAGCCACTGTGAGCAGATCAACAGCAGCAATCCAGAAAGTGCTTGCACCAGGGTCGGAAAGACCAGCGCAGAACGGAGAGAATGCATTTTGTCAGAGAGCCATCCAACAACGACTGGGGCAAGCAGTCCGCAGCCCGAAATTGTCTGAACCGATATGGCTAAGCTGAGTTCACGCGATGTGAACACTGTTGTGGTCAACACGCTCAAGGCCACCGTGTTAACTGCAAATGCGGACATGTAGAAGCCGGACAGGGCAATGAGCGGCAAGGCGTAGTAGATGCGGAACGATAGACAAGCCACGCACGCCCAAATAGACACTAAGGTAGCAATAGCAGGCACGAGCATGTAAATGTTCTTGGCCTCTTGCTGCCAGCGTTTGCAAGCCTTCGCCCCGAGGGTGCTGCCAACCAGGGCACCCAGCATGGCCCCCAGGGCACACTCGAAACCTGCTGCTTCTGAACTCTGTCCGTCATACCTTATCAAAAAGGTCGGGAACCATTCCTTTGTGCTCAAAGCGGTGTCAACAACGGCTTCCCTGGCTGGACCGCATAACCACCAAAACCTAAACTCCTGACTGAAATACTGGAAAAGCGGAAAAGGTCTTACAAGCCACACAGAAGCCCAGGCAGAAAGAAATGTACATTGCACAAAGAAACATTCAGACATTCTGGCCAAGCCTCTGCCCCAGCACCTTCTGCGAAAGAGTTCATAAAGGTGGCCGCCACAATCACCAAGAAATGCGGATTGGTGAAAATTGATTGGCACTTCTTCAGCAACGAAGACTCATCGTGTACAACTGCATCATGTACTCCCTGCTGCGGTTCCCTCATGAGCCGCAGGGAGAGGGCGCACATCAAACCTGGCGCGCCAACGGCAAACACTGCTGCCTTCCAGCCAGCAGCTTCTGCAATCATTGGCACAATCGCATATGCGGCGGCTCCTCCCGCCAAAGTGGTGATCTGGCCGAGAGCCAATACATATCCCCTATCTGGAATCGGATAATAATCCACAACCACTGATGGAGTGATGACATTGAAGAAGGCGCATCCTGCTCCAACCAAGATTCGGGGCAAACACAGCATCCCGATGGTTGGCATGCTGGGAAGCATCATGGTGCACAAAGACACCACTGCTATGGCGTTTGCAAGAATCAAGCGACGGCTCATACCTGTCTGACTCATAAAGATGCCCGCAAATCCGGCAGCTATAAGATATGAGAATTGTCCGACAAACTTTGGCAGAGTTGTTTGCGCGTCTGAGCAGCGAAACTCATCCTGAATTTGGGTTTTGAGCGGAGTCAGAACGGCAATAGCGGCATTCTGGAACAGATTTGCAGCGAGAATGGAAAGAAATGCCTGCCTGGCTCCCTTCTGGCGACGCTCAAACACCTTCTCGCCCATGAAAAAGCACGGTTCGCTAGCGGAGGGGGTAACGCGCTTCACATTGTAGCCACAATGCTGAATGAAAATCAAGCATGCAAGCTCTCAAGTTCGGCCCCTGCCAAGGTACAGATTAGGTAACTTCTTTCAGCCAAGTCACAGTCCCAAATTCCTTTGTACCCAAGACGAACAGGTCAGAGTCCACCAGCACTGCCAACAGCGCCCAACCTCTGCTTTCAGTGATTTTTCTAGATGTAGCTACAGCCACAATGACATTCGCTGCTTGCTTACTACGGCGGCTACGCCACAGCACAGCGTGTCTGCTGGCTTGTCTCCCAAACCAGCTGAAGGCGAACCAGAGCACCCCCTCCGTCCCTGAGTTCTTTCCTGTGACTTTTCGCTTCCTTTGGGCAAGTTGCTAGCAGCAATCACAGCCGCCCAGAAGACTAGCACTGCCTGCAGAGCTGCGAGAAGGTGGTCGGGACTCGACTAGACAATGCAAAATTGAATGCTCACAGCACACTGCCTAGATTCAACTGGTAAAAAATTAGAAAGCAGCGGGAGCAGTCCTGGAAGCGGAAGTGCAAGGCCAAGCCAGGCCCCCCCACGATTGTTGTGCAAAGGTTCGTGGTCAAAGGGTAGAGGCGGCCTTGTGCTGAATAGCAAGTTCGCATCCAATTGGCGAGCTCATTCGCTGCTGGAATTGGCATGGGAGAATGCCAAGCGACGGCCCGTTCCATCAGGGTCGGGCATCCGAAACTTCTGCTTGGAGCGATACTCCAGGGCATCCTGCGATCCCAAGATTGTGAACATATGTCGGGTCCAATTTGTTTTCCCACTGTTTCAGCTGAGCACCCAGATCTTTATCCGAATCTCACTGCCGAAGGCGCGCTGAGTGTCCTCAAGTCCATGGCCATTCGTTACCGGGCGTTGAAGAAGATCAGCTAAAATCCTTAGGCACACGAACCTTAAGGTCAGCTGTCGACACTGGCACTGCAATGAGCTCACAAAGAAAGGCAACAAGGACTGCAGCGCATCCAAGCATCGCAAGGATCAGAATCACGAGGGCCTATGCTTGCAACTCGCACAGGCAGGCATAACAAGATACGGAATTAAAAGCTTCCGGCCCTTTGCGTCAAAGCTCTAGCAAGTTTAGTCTGCTCCCAGGTGCTGCAAGCACGGCTGCGATGGCATAGAGGGCCCAGGCGTACTTGCGAGCACACTTCCTGCTGAAGGATGCTAATGGAAGAGCCAAGAGTTACAGCAACGCGGGGAAGAACAGCACAGCTTGACTCATAAGAATATGTAGTATCTGTACCTGCTGCCTTTGCACTACCCTCCCTGCCCGGCAAGCCTGCGCCGGGAGCATCTAAATCTTGCTCCCATGTTCGTAAATTTTCAATCGGCCTGAGGCAGGGATTCTAATGCAGGCCAAGCATCCGATCTTCTGTGAGGTAAAAGAAGGGCTGGCACTTGGCACAGCTGTCCTTGTGCGAGAAGCGTGGGGCATGCGAGCAGGTAAAGGCCGCCATTTCTTCAACCGAGCTGCGGTACCATCGGCACTTTCCACCTTAGCTTGCTCGGCTGTCTCGCAAATGTGGTCTCCACGAGGCATGGATTGTACTCGACACGCATGATTCAACGCATGACACGCATGTACGTCTACATCTTTAAGGCATGCAGCGGAACAATGCCCAACACATCCTTGCATAAACCATTCTGAAGGAGTATATTAGCTACAGCTCCAATGAGCGCTGTACCTCGCAGCCCTCAACAACCGCTCCACGGCAAGAGCCGATGCCAAGGTCGCTAACTGGCGCCTGGCCCATATCAATCCAAACGAACAGGCGGCCATGGTGGTCACAGATGGAAGACAAGACATAGAAGCACTTAGGACTCAGGATGCACTGTTGCTTACAAGGATGGCGCATGGCTGCTAGACGTACGGAAGCTACCTGTCCCGCTGTGCCTTTGGATTGTGTTTTTTGCAAGCCCCCTCTGGGACGCAGATGGAATGGCAGAAGTCCTGCAGCACGAGTGGGTTGAACTCGGGCACTATCTTGCACTTGCATTTGGCGGTGCGATGCGGACCGCCATCCTGCTGCAAAGATCCCAGCAACTACTGCTCTCGAAGCCGTCCTGCGCTGATACACTGGTCGGATCAACATGCAGTGGGCAGGAGGAAGGACATCTCGCTGCCAGGGAGAAGGATGCCTCGGCAATCTGTACCCGAGCATGCTGTGTTCGCTTTGGCATGGAACCATGGTCAAGCAGCGAAGCAAAACAACCTAGCACGTTAATGGTTGCGACAAAAAAACTTCGGCAACTGCCACATTCATTGCAGGAGGCATTGAGTTTCATCAGCTCGCCGCAGGGCAAGTCGCTGATGGCCCCTGCTCAGCTTGTGTGTGTAGGCAGGGTGTGATCCCCTTGCCAAAATGTCCAGCCTTCTTGATGATCCTTCGTGTTCAAGTTGCTGCTCCTTTCCCGGGCAGTTATTTTAGATCAAGCTGCTGCAAGGGCAGGTGAGGGCTCACCGGCACAGAATGAGTCCAGCGGAATGTCAAGCGTGACGAATTTGAAAGCCGCAATTATCATAGTTGCAACACACAGTTGCACAGAGGCCACATGGGCCGGACCAGCTACATAAGTGCCAAAAAAGCAATGATTGATGGAAAAACTGCAGCCAAGCTGCGGTTTTCGGACAATGCCGGGCCTCTCGTCGAGTGTCAAGGTCTCATCGTGCCCCCGCCAGTCCTGATGGTTGGAGCATCTTTCCTGGTTGTGGTCCTCACAAACTGACTACGAGCCACATGTCATGTTCAAGCCGCGGCACTGATCCAAAGGCTGTCCCAATTCTGTTCAGCCTCAGAACAGCAAAGGCCGGCCATGGCCACTTTAAAAACAAAAGCAGTGGAATCCCGGCATATCCCCACGTTCCACTGCTTCGCGCACGTGGTCTCCAATTGCTGAGCCCCATCCAAACCGCGAGAAGTAGCTTGCAGGTCACTACCCTGCTCTTACGCGTTTCAATTTTAGCAGGGGCTGCAGCGGCTGTGCGATTCACAGCGCAATGTTCCGTGCTTGTCTGAACGACCCTTCAAACGCATGCATCCACTTCATGATATCCGCATATCTCTCTGCGATCACTCGCCAAGCAACTCCTTGGCATTAAAACAGATGCAGGGGCAGGATACAATCCTCTGTCGTTAGCAGTGCGCGCATGTGCAAGAACTGCAAGTAGAGTTGCAAAGAAATGCAGTGCAATCTGGCTTAAAAGCCAGGACTGAGGCTGCCACAAGGTTCGCTGCAGCAGAGCTTTCCCTTTCGCAGTGAAAAGCCCGGCACCTTGAAGCATCTGTTCTACCCAAACTTTGGGATACAAGAAGGCCACACCAAGCTTCCCTCCATCCTGAGAGTCAAAGTGCAATCCAGCAGCTCTCTGGCGTGGATCCGGCGTAGCATGCATCTGGACTAGCGAGAGGTGGGTCCAGCGAGCAGCCTCTGTGGTCCTTGCACCAATCATGTCTGGAGCATGCCTCTACAAAAGTTGGGCTGAAGCGCATGCTGCTCCGGAAATTTCCAGACTGCATCAAAAGGCGAGTCCTCAGCCAAGGACGAGGAGGCCAAGGCGTAGAAGACTGTCAGTATCCTGGAAACATGTTATTGCATAACTTCCCATGCACTCATAACCCCATTTAAGCTCACTCTCCATTTAGTTGCTATATCCCTACGCAACCCTACACATGGCAATTTGTCCAAACCATTTTCCATGTTCCATTTCATCCTAGGCTGCATAACCCCCCCCCCCCTTAAGGAGTTTAGACTATATAGCTCTTTTAAGCATAAGAAGCCTCAGAAGTTGAATGACCAGGCCTCATGTCTGGCATGAAGCAGCGGTTGTCGTCCTTTAAGCTGGCTGCAGTTTGGTTTATAGTCCTCCTTAAATAGAATATGGGGTATATGGGGATCTTATTATAATGTACCCAAAGCCATATTCTATCTACTCAAGGAGGACTATAGGGTGTTTGTCTCTCCCACCTGGCTGTTACCCTAAACCCTAAACCCTAAAACCTAAACCCTAAACCCTAAACCCAAAACCGAAAACCGCGTTTAGGGTTGGCTCTAGGGCGGCGATTTACCCAACACTCGTGCTATCAATGATGGCAGATAGCAGCCATAAGGGGGATACGGTACTTTGCCGAAATAGGGGGACCCCAATATGGGAGTTTCCCAAAATAGGGGGACCCCAATATAGACCCCAAAATACTATAGTCCTTATTATAGGGACCCCCATAATGGTACCCCTAATTTTAGGAAACCCCAATATAGACCCTAATATACTACAATCCTAATCTGAAGAAACCCCATATAGGTGGTAGCCGGGTTGTAACTTCAGTGGTTGCTACATAGGTTGGGATGGCAACAGTTGCTAGTCAGGAGTGGTGGCTTGGATGCTAGACTTAGGCTCAGTTTCCTTCCAGATCCGCACCCGATTTTGGTCCCTCTTGCATCAAGGCAGCCTGGCGTTCATCGATCGCAGCAGGACAAGGCCTGCAAAGCTGCGTTCAGCTTTAATTTGTCAAGCTTTCGGCAAGAACGTCGGGTGAATGTTCACGAGCTTAGAATGTATTGTTACAAGTTACACGTATGGAATTCGGAAGGACAACACGCCCTGCAGAACCGAGTGCTCACAATATCTCAGAATGTATTGGCCTGGTAAGGTTTGATCGCAGCCAAGGAGGGGACCACAGGGGCACCCTGTTGAGCCCAAATTGGCTGCTGCATGGGCTTGGACTTTCAGAATGTCCCTTGACTCGGCCATGGTCGGTGATGCGCTTGCCTGCTGTTCCGGCAAGCACTAAAAAGGCTTCCAACAGAAGAAAGCAGCGGCATGTCAGTATTAGGCCGTTGTAAGGAAAAACCTTGCTGGCAGAAACCAGCCCTCGGGGTTCCCCGGCCAAACCTGCACAATTTCGAAGGAGAGCCCGAAGGCCAAGGAATGGTCAGCTTGAACTGCGCTGAAAATAACAGCCCATACTATGATTTATATACAAGAATTTCATGGGGGGAATCTCTGTTATTGGGGTGGGTCGGGCATCCACAAAAATTACGCGCGAGGGAGGGAACCTTCATCCTCCCACAATTCTCCTGTTTTTTGGCAAGGCCAAAGCATACGGTAGTGCATGCAGCTGGCAGCTTGGAATTCTAAGTTGTTACTGGGACCGGCTCAATCATGCAGAGGCCAATGACTCAGCAAGCATCTTGAACGACCTGCAAGTAAAGCCAACTAGAATGCGAACGCGCCATTTTTGGACACCTGTGCTGGCATTCAGGCATGCGGCACAGAAGGTTGTGAAGGCTGGCCTTGAGCTACTGATACCATCACCAAGTAGAAGGATGGTAGAAGATTTGATTACCTGATCTGTGCTGAGGATTTGTTTGACCATGTGAGAGGCCATAAGGATCCGTCTACACAGGTGGGCCTCCAAACTTGCCCGTCGGAGGACCGCTTCATACAAGTGGCAGCCTGGCCCAAAACTTCCATGCAGCTCACTTCGGATTTCGCAGCACAAGAATGACCTGACAGGGATGCCCCGCAGCATGTCTCGTAGACTGCATATGCAGTCATACCTGGCAGCCTACAGGGCTGAGGTGACCTCGCAGCAATTTCAGTACGGACATTTCAAGAGATGCAGTCGAGGGTCCGAGTCGCCACGCAGGAACATCTTGCTAATGAAGCCTTCAGCAGCATGGGGCAACGATGCCAATGGACCAAAGTTTGGTGGAGCTCAGGTATTCATGGATAACCACCCAAGAAGGCAAAGGACATGATTGCAGAAGTTGAACCGCACATGTTCATGGTCAAACCCTTGACAGTGCAAGTACTGTGTCTGTGCCTGTTGCATGAGGCGAGGTTCTGCAATGCAGACCATCAAGGGCAGACTCTTTGCAAACAAGCTGCGATCTTTGTTGACTGGCTTGGCCTTCTTCTTTCCGCCATGCCTGTCCGGCATCTGCGAACACTTCCAAAGCTTGACATATCATCTCTTGAATGGTGAAGGGCGTCCATGCAATGGTAACGAAACTGCTGAGCTTCAACAAGCTCTGCATTGAGACGCGCTGAAGCTTTGTGCCGCCGGGCAGCGGTGTCTCCGTCCACATCTCCCTGGCACAGTCTGTGCGGTGCTGCAATGTGATTAAACAAGTAGACAACCTGCCTTTGACTATTTCACCCTCACCCTGCCTCACGTTCTCAAGGACCATGTTCGAATGCCGGTCGAAAGCCTTCACTCGGGCCAAGATCTTCCGATTGTTGCGGCAGTTGATCAGCACCTCGCAACTGACTCCGTGCATCCAGGATCCACTAAGTCGGAAGAGCGGCTGCTCTGACCCTACCCTGCTGTGATGAAATCGAAGTGTAGCTGGAAAGAGTTGCTTACGCTTTGATTCACGCATGCGTTTAAATCTGGCATTTGATGTTAGCTGGTCTTCACTGTTGGCAGCCTGGCCATTTACTTGAACCCGCGTGTTTCAACATCTTCTATGCATCTGAACGTAAGGCGTTTTGAGGCCTGCGAGTTGTCCTTGACGCACTTCTGCAAGACAGACCTAAGCAGCCAACAGCATCCCAACAGAATCCCACCAGGAAACATGAATGGATGAGGGAATACTTGGCGGCAAGACTGCGCCAACGTGCATACTGGTTTCGGCACTTTTTCCCCCTAGAGACCATCAAACAGGCCCATCATTTCAGCAGCCTCCTCTGCAGGATCGCGACTGGAAGCAAAGATGCTTGCACTGCATGCCACGACTGTCAAGCATACCCCAGAATGTCTAGTCTTGGGTCCTCCATCTCAGGCACAGCTTGCTGAAGGGGCAGGCAGCCCCGCAGCAGTTTCAGCGTGGCTGGGGCAATGCGAGACTCCACCGCCTGCCTCTTTGAGGGGAGGGCTTGGAGAACTTGCCTAGATGATGAAATTGCAGTTCATGCCTACCACCCACGTCAACCTCTTTAGTGGCTACAGTGCGTGGCAATGAATGGGGAAGGGCCTCTTCCACATCCCTCACGCGCCTCTCTTCGAAGTGAAGGTCCAAAGCAGCATCCAGTGCCTCTGAGGCCTCGAAAGCATTCCGCAAGGACTGTGCCAGGAGATCGCTGTACCAGACCTGTGACACTGTGGGTCACTGGGCCATAGCCAATGCTTTGGGGACCTCGAGCTTCAGCTTACCTGGCCTGCTTCTCCATTGTGAATGTGCATGTCATTGTACTTCATTGTTCTCCTTCTTCTTCTACCACCTACTACTCGTACTAGTACTAGTACTAGTAATAATACTAGTAGTAGCAGTAGTGGTACTATACTACTACTACTACTACTACTACTTCTACTTCTACTTCTACTCCTCCTCCTCCTCCTTCTCCTCCTCCTCCTCCTCCTCCTCCTCCTGCTGCTGCTGCTGCTGCTGCTTTCTGACCCCGTGCTAGGCCGGCGGGCAATGCTTCAGCTGGCATGCTCCACGCAGACACGAAAGATACTAAAGCACAAGAGTACTAACATGACTTATCCAGTCATCAGGCACGACACATACAGAAAGAAGCAAGCATACCGAACTCATGAACATCGCGACGTACACCAGCAATGCTGGGAACGGGAACATCATATGCAGACTGTTTGCACAAGACATTGCACACCACCATCGCCGCCGCCGACGACGCCGACGCCGTCGACGAGTAGTACTAGTATTCATTGCTACGTAGCATGTTGTCCTACTTCAATCTTTTAAGAACTCTAAGGAAATGTGGATGCCGGCCTTACAAAAGGCTCGCAGCTCAGCTGGCTGTTGCCGCAGAATTCGGACCACGTTGACCACTTTTGGATCATACACTGCAGGCTGTGCTGGCAACGGCGCCGGAAAGGGTATCTTCGTAACGCCGTCAAACCACAAGTTGATGCCTGCAACAGTGTGGGGGCTAGGAACTTAGCATCTGCGCTGCCAGCGCCACAAGTTGATGGTGGATCTAGGAAAACATGGAAACAATAGTCCGGGAGAAGTTGTAGACACATCTGCGCGCTGCTGCGCAACAACAAAGGGGGCTTTCCTGCAGAGCTCCCGCTGCTCTCCAACTGAAACTGAGGGCGCGACAAACGCGGCTGGCAGCTCCGTGAAATGGCCGCACGCGATGCAGCGTCGTGCATGAAGCAAAGGCAACAAGTCGTCTGTCCAGCGGAGGGACGCAAGAGTCCGCAAAGGGGAACGGGAAAATCTCCACTTCGCCACCGTCACCCTGAGCCCAGTCTGGGTTCAGATAAAGCAAAACCGTCAAAACACGTCGTGCTTCAGGCGTGGCTGGCAGGTCGAAGTGGCAGGGAAAAGCGCCACCAGCGCCGGTGTTCACCTGCACCTTGGCCTGCTCCAGTCTGTCCAGCTGCAACCATGGGCTCACAAAGCCAAACATTTTGCGAAGGTGAGTCTCCTGACGGCATAGAGCATACACAAGTTGCATCTTGATCATCTTATTGTATCGAGGACGCAAGAAACGGGGTTCAAAGGCGCAGAAAGGAAAGCTGTGCGTCTGATTATGAGCTCACACGTCGACGTCTGAGTCTTTTCAAGTTTCCTCCTTATAACATCTTGCACACTTTCTGGAGGTGCGGTCGTCCAATCAAGATCACATGGTCTATGACAGGGCGGCAGTCTTTCTGCGGCTAGGGCCGGAAACCAAATGACACCCGCATCACTCACAGAATGAACCACTCATTGCAACAAATCCGGCAAATGGGTCCTGTCCGAGCAGCGCAGATAGTACGGGGCATTTGTCCAGCAGCTCAGGGCACTGCACAGACCCGCCAGTGATAACGTCAGCCTCGAAAACGTGAGGCTTCCTCAATCAGCCATGAACGAATTCGGGAGGAGTCCGGGATCAGCAAACAGCTCAGCGCTCTGAAGTACAGGGACCGCAAAACGACGTTCCAACCAAAGCAAGCTGCTTTTGCACAACACCGCCGCGCTGACCATCAGACGTTCCTGTGTCAATGCCATTGCCCCAGGTTGCCGGGTATGAACATGCAACCAATTGAGCAAGTGCATGCCTCTTATGCCAAGCTTCTGACAGCCAGCTTGTTACCGCTCTGGGTGAGCAACCCCTGCTCGAAACAGTCCTGGGGCATGAGAGACATAGCAAGGGCTTCCCAGCTGCTGGAGACCACAAAGAGCCAACTATAGGGAAACCCTAAGCCTTGGGGTTACATAGGGATAATGGAAAGAAGCTGGGAACTACTATAGTATAACAGGAGTACATACATATATATATATATGCAATAACAGCACAACGCAGCCAAAGCATCCAGGATTTCTCGCCGTACGTCCTCGGCAACATCTCTCGTCCTTGCCAACGTTGACTGGGAACACCAGGTTTTCTTTTCGGTTCAACTGGAACACTTAGTTCAAGACTCTGCGAGTGATTCGCACCCCGGAGTAGCTTGAATCCCAGTGCTTAAACCCTATACCCTTCACCAGCCCAGCCACACAGCATCATCAGCTGTCCACACGCCGCGCTCTTCCAAAGCTGCAGCCGCTGTGCAGCCAAGGTCGGCCCACATCACAATGTATATAGGGATAACGGAAAAGAAAATGGAAACTGCTATTTAGGGTTTAGGGTTTAGGGCCCCTTAGGTAAATTAAATATGGCTTTGGGTATATTATAGTATATTATAATAAGATCCAAATATATTCCATATTCGATCTACTTAAGGGGACTATATCTCTACGTAATAATAGCAGTTCTTCTGTGCACCTGAAAGCACAAGCTATCCGTGGCCCTACGCTAGCACGTGCAGAGTACTGCTATACCTCGGCTGCCTATCTACCTAGAACCTTCGCAGCTGATTTGGTGCGACACCCTTCTCAAGTCTGGCAACCAGCCAAGCACATCGGAGAGCAAAATGGCCACTGCGCCCATACCTAAATTATCCTAAGCTCAGTGGAGCATGCTTTTCCCCTATGATGGGCAGTGGACTCCGGCTGCAGCTTTTTGGCAAAGCGCGAGGCAGTTGGATCAAACTCGCACAGGTGACGGGTGGGCCCTCCCGGCCGTTGGAGAATACAATCTATAGGGAAACCCTAAGCCTTTGGGTTATATCGGGCTAACGGAAAAGAAAATGGAAACTACTATACTAGAATAGGGGTATATACATCACAAGCAGTAAGCTTTGATCTGCTGATGCTGCAGATCGCTGAAGGCTCCAATCTCTCCGTCAACGAGTCTGCATCTGCGGCCTGATGCCTCCGAGCAAATGCTTCCGTGACTTCTGTGCCAGGGCTAGATTTGTTTGGGATGGGGCCCTATAAAATTGATTTCTGGCTTTATAGGGATTAGGCAGGGATTATAAGGCTGATAAAAATGTAATTTTATTTTCAAACCGATCCCTGAATCCCTCAGGAATCGTTTATAGGTGCCTTTCAGCTGAAACATGACAGGTTGGACATAACAACTCTCAGCCACAAGAACTTTGAGATATCTTTCAGATGTCCCTGTTTCCCACCATAAGCAAGCTGACAATGTGGAGTGTAAGAAATGATCCAAAAAGATCAGCACTACTCGCCCTGGAAAGTTGAAAGATGTTCGTGACATGTTCTTCCAAATCTCCCAGACATGGCAGCCATGGTTTTGCATGTAGCATCGGCAGTTGGAGTTGGCAATCCTTCAACTGAACTGCCGTCAAATGAGTCTCACCCATGGCGATTAATCCAGTCGCTGGAAACTTTGTTTCTTGCTGGCATTCTGCCGAACTGTGAGGCTGGCATGGCATTGCGCAACCCTATTCATTCCGTGATGTATGTGAACGTGCTGCGCTTGTGTGTCTTCTGCTTGCAGCTTTTGTGTTCGCACTCCTGTCCAAAGAAGATTGCAGAAGCTCATCCTCGCACTGCTTTTGCATCACGCTGGTGACAGTTGGACGGCCAGGCCTGGACGATCCCGCAGCGGAATGTGGCACACGCCGACCTTGCTTGGTCAAGGGAGCAGAAAGACTGTGAAGTCTTGGCTGCATGCGGTATGTGGTAGCAAGAATTGCTGACTACGGAACTTTGACAGCTCTCTACATGATGGACAATGAAGAACGTCAATCTGAAAGATCAAAGATGTGCTCCTATGCCCTCTGACATGTTCCGTGCCAGCCAAGGTACTAGCAAACCCTCCGCAAGGGTCAGGAGATGATTCTGCCACACCAGCGGCAAGCAGTGTGTAGCTCCGAGAACTTGGACAATGGCTATGGAGCCTCACGTCACGACTGCCCTCGCAAGCTTCTCTCACGTGAGGTTGCACCCTGCAGTTTGGGACAGCACGCGTGCAGCAACTTAGCCTAAACTCAGCAAAGCAGCTCATGGTCATCCGAAGAAGATCGCTGCTCATCCGAACCTTCCCACGAACCGTGACAGCAGCAAAATCCGAAATCTGTGTAAGTTGCTTGGTTGCGCTGCCATTCATGCTTGCCGGGCCTTTGAGAAGTCAATTCTGGCACCATCCTGAACCACCTTGCTCTCGATGCGTGATAGGCCAAAAAAGGAGACGAGCATGCACCCCAAACTTCCCACTATCCTCGGAATGAAGAAGCAGGCATCCATCAGAAAGAGCGCCGTGCAGATCTACAAGCAGAAGCGTCGTGCGACTTCACAACATTGTAGAAGTTGCTGACTTTGCTCTGGGACATGTGCTGCCAAGTTGCAGTCCACCTTGGTAAATGGGGTCCACAGCGACCACCGCACCCGTTGCCAGAACACCAAACATCGCTGCGGGCACGATGCAATGGATGGTTAATGGGACCAAAGATTCCTTAGGCAGCGATGGAAAAAAGACTGAACGGTGTAGTGTACGCGCACGAAAAAAGAGGAAATCCTCTGATTTGCCTCTCACAAGAACTGCTTCTGGACATCAATCTGCGCCCGCTTCTCTTTCCGTTAACCAGTGTTAGCATAAACTAATCAGCAAATTCAGGCATGGCCCCTCTGCGCTTGGTGGATGCGGACGACTACAAGCACCGGCATCAATCCAACTGGGGACAAGAAGAACCCCTATGCACAGCCTAGGCTGTTTGATGGAAGATGATGGAAGCAAGGGAGGTGCATGCGTCGCCTTCAGCACGCAGGGTGCTCGAAGCAAGCTATGGATGACAACGGCATACGATGGCAAGGGGTCCCAGGACCTTCCATAGCGGTTGCCTTGAAGACCCCACAACTGAGCGGCTCAAGATTCTTTGGGTGGCAAACTCTTGTCTTGCTGCCACTCCTTTTCACCTGATCCAGCTTTCCGTGAGATGAAAAATGCCTCACCTTGCAGGACTAGCACCCAGCAGCATGCCGTAGCCGTAGCGTGCTGCTTGCTGTGCAACCGAGATCAACAACGGAAGGATCCCGGCCTGAACGCAGCCTTGGGGCAAATTTGCCTGCCAGTGCAGCCTAGTCTCCCCAGAAAATGTTCCGAGGAACGACCTCGGCTCTTGCGCTTTTGACAGTGCGAATGAACTCTCAGGGCCATAAATGAAGCACCGGGACTTGGAACTATACCAGATTGGCCATAAAGCACTGTGCTCTCGTAGCAGCCAAGCTGCACTATCAAGGGCATGCTCACTGCATCGGACAAGTAGTGCACTGCGACCATCAAGGCACCAGAAGCTGGGACAAAGTGCAACAGCGGTGCCACCAAATCCTCACTGCGTGACACGGACGTTTTGGGTGGTTCTCATGTTGGGGATCCGCCACTTGGCCGGGCATGGAGGAAAGCATGGTCGCTCCTCTTGCAGCTAGCCAAATCACTGGAAGACACGGAAAGCAAATGAACATGTCTTCAGCATCAAAAGCCATTCTGCCGCCGACGGACTGGATGCACAACTATGAACTCGCGCACAGTGCCAATCCTCATTTCACACGATTCCATATCTTGATGGAGCATTAAGTCACCAAGCCTGTTGGATGGCCCCCCCTTGCTATGACCGTATGCAAAGCGCAAAGGCCCAAAACACCACCTGTCTATGCAAGGCACGCAAGAGAGGCAGCGGCCAGCTCCATGGGTGTTCGTGACTGCTGCTCTGGCCGGCGCATGGCCATGCCTCGGCTGAAGCAAAAGCGAAAAGCTGAAGCCGTGACAGGCTTCAACGGGAAGAAGGGGGAACAGGAGCTTCATGCTGCCCGGGGCGCCGAGACAGAATCCTCCCAACACGACTCCGGCCGCTCCGTGAAAGCACCTGGCGTGCTTTGCTTTCAAGAGGCAGAAGTTAACTTTATTGAACCCCGGCAAGGCAAAGCGCAGCAAAGGCGCGCCGATCCCAAGGAGACCTGAACAAGCCGATCTGTAAAGCACTGTAAAGCAGGGTGGCTCACCAAAAGCATATGTGAGCTGACGGCACTGATTCGTGTCCAGGACAACTTGGGCCAGGGCTACTGAAGACAGAGCCAGTCCAGGAGCGACCATAAGCGGATCAGAGACCGAGGCAGTCTTAGCTGACTGATCTAAGCCCTTGCGTAGGAAACTCTGGGGCATTCAGCAGCACCCAGTAGCAGTAGCGATAAATATGCCAATCACCACCTTCACTCACAGTAGAGACTTCTTAGTTACGGCAGGACCCCTGCGCCAGGCATCCTCTTACTTCCTACTGCAGACCTATTCTCGCCGTGACAATAATCCCTTCCCGTATGTTAGAGATGGGCAGATGTCCCTCTGCTGGGTGTTAGGAATCATGTTGCGCCAAGCTGCCGCGATGCTCGCGCAGCTTGCCAAGAACATCGTTATAAGATCGTCATCGCTCAGTCTCTGCTGCTGGCATTGTTTCCGCCAGAATCCGGTCCACTCGGACCACATCCAATCTATCCACTCCAGAAATCTCTTTTGCAAATCCGTATCATATGGGCGCTGAATTTGCCGGGAAGTTCCAAGAGGCAAAGCAACGCAACTATCGATAGCACACTCCGGTTTCGGTTCTTCCTTGTATGCACTCTCGCTGAGTGCAAGCCGTGGCTCAGTCCGCAGCACACCAATGCTGTCCACTGCGTCCAAGACATCAGAACCAATGACTAAGAAGGGAGCCAAAGGCCTACGCATGACTGGCCACACGTAGTCCAAGATGTGCTGGGCTCTGTCTGGAAGCAGATCATTGGGGTCTGCTGCGGCCATGCTGCGAACTTTGCGCAAACTTTGGGCCGGCCCACAGAGGTCAATGCGTTCACTGGGAAAGTCTTGCTTGATTTTCAAGTAGCTGGCATCTGTGGTTAGGCTTGGTCGGGAAGTGAATCCTGTCACTGCCAAGCTTGATCTGAGACGGCCATGTCATTTGGCAAGCTGTGTCTCAAGCTCAGGCATATTGAACCATAGCGCCAGGTTCCAAGGTTAAGGTCAGCTTACCCCTGCATGTATCCAGCATCGCCTGGCGTGATCACCCCTTATACGGGAGAATTCCAACAATTAGGCTTTTCCATTATCCCTCTATAACCCCAGTATACTACAGTAGTTGCAATTTTCTTTTCCAGTATGCGAATATAACCCCAATATACTATAGTAGTTTCCATTTTCTTTTCTATTATCCCTATATCTGTCTTAGGGGAGAGAAAGGGCATAGCCCCCCTTAAGTAGATAGAATATGGCTTTGGATATACCAAAAATAGATCCCCATATACCCCATATTCTATCTACTTAAGGGGGACTATAAAACCTAAACCCTAAATCGTAGTTTCCATTTTCTTTTCCATTATCCCCAATATAACCCCATTATGACCCTATTATAACCCCAATATTACCCCATATTCTACTTAAGGGGGGCTATATATCCAAGGCCGCCACAGAGGCCCAACATCAAAGTTGTCCTTCTCTTCCACCTTGGCCTCGTCCGCCATGGCCTCGGCTTAGGGCTTTGGAACTGGTCGATTATGAAATCCCTCGGTGCTATCTACAATAAGGTTGTCGTGGGGTTATATAGGGATCACGGAGAAGAAAATGGAGACTACTATAATGTACTGGGGATTATGAAGCCCTCGTGCTATCTACAATACGCTTGTCGTGGGGTTATATAGGGATCATGAAGAAGAAAATGGAGACTACCGGGGTTCTATAGGGAAAATGGGAAAGAAAATGGAAACTACCATAGTAATTGGGGCTCTATAGGGATAATGGAAAAGAAAATGGAAACTACTATAGTATATTGGGGTTATACAGGGATAATGGAAAAGAAAATGGAAACTACTATAGTACCTGCTCAGAACTTGGGCTTCGTGTAGACCTAAACCCTAAACCCTAAACCCTAAACCTTAAACCCTAAACCCTAAACCCTTAAAGACCAGATGAACACATCCAAGTGCAGGGCTACCTGGAAATTGGCCCTGTGCGTCAGCGATGGCCCACTCTTCAGCTTGAGCAAAACAAATGATAGGGTTCAGGGCTTAAGGGTTCACGGGTTTAGGATCTAGGTTCCCCCGTAACCCCTTAATAAGGGTATCCTTTCCTAATATTCAGCTTTAATCAGGAGACCCCCCAAATAAAAAGGGAAAAAGGGTACTACTTGGGTACTGCCCCCACCCAGTAACAGTCTATGTTAGGGGTCCTATTAAGGGCCATATTATATAACCATATCATAACTACGATCCAACTGTGACTGAGGGGGGCAGTACCCAAGGTACTACTCGGGTACCCAGGTGTTCACTTTGACACTTCAAGGCCTCGCATACAAGACCCTCCCATCAAGCCCACTCAGAGTTTGGCTCCTGAATGAGGCCTGTTTCATGAGGGATAATGGTAAAGAAAATGGAAACTACTGTAGTAGGGAGAATGGAACAGAAAATGGAAACTACTATAGTAGGGAGAATGGAACAGAAAATGGAGACTACTATAGTAGGGAGAATGGAACAGAAAATGGAGACTACTATAGTAGGGATAATGGAAAAGAAAATGGAGACTACTGTAGTATATTGGGGTTACATACGGATAATGGAAAAGAAACTGGAAACCCTAAACTCTAAACCCTAGTGGAAACTACTACAGGCTCATTGTTTGCCGTGGACGGTCTCCTCGCTTCTCAAGTCTTAAGAATGCTCATGACTCTTGGTAGTTTCCCTAAATAGGGGAACCCCAACAGAGAACCCCAAATACCATAGACCTTACCATTGGGACCTCGAAAAGGTACCCCAAATCTTGGGAAACCCCGTGTTTTCTCGCGCAAACAGGGTGTGAAACAGGCAGGTCCGGCCATATCACAGCATCAGATGCTGCCTCGCAGAATGTCGCATTACCAAAAGCATCTTCTGCATGGAACTGATCATGAAGGAATTGAATCTATCCGCCAGGCCGTGTCCAGTCTACAAAGACACCACCACAAGGGACACAAGTAAGCTGCTGTGCCAAGAACCTGTTGCTATCAAGTGGCTTGGGTAAAGCATCACTCGGCAAGGGGCGCCGAATGCCTGGCAGTCACGAGGAAAAAGATAGCCTAAAAACAGGTCACAGGCTGATCAGCTACCTGTAAGCTTGCAACATTTCATCTCTCCACCACTCCATGTTGCATGTTAATGAGAAAAAATGGTAGTTTCCCTAAATAGGGGGACCTAAATATAGACCCCAAAATACTATAATCCTTGTGATAAGGTACCCCTAATTTGGGACACCACCAAAAACTGGTCTCGCTTGCAGATCGGCCAGTGCACCTCCTCAGGACTATGGCCCCAGCCTTCGGAGGAATGTTTTTGACAAACTTGGCCCGAACGACTCCCGAGTTGCCGTGGGAGCGGCGGATCTGCCAGAAGAGGAGGCTTCTGTACGGTAGTTCTGCACTTTTCGTAGGAAGGTTCTCTCCGGGCTTCAAAGTTGATGGAGGGGGGCAAGAATTCTACGTAGCATTTGAACAATCAGCTGCCCAGGGCATCAGGGGGCACCTTGCCCCACATCACCCGGAACTTGCTGTGCTTCACCTCCTTCTTGACCTTGCATTTCAAGAGGGCAGGTTCTGTACATCAGCAGACGTGACATCCCAGCAGTGCAAGGGCTGTTCAACATAAGGACGGCTTGCTGCACTACGATTGATGAAGCGTTCAGTCGCAATAGCACAAGGCAGTCCGTAGTTTGTTTGACATGATCCCAGTTCGGCCTTGTACACATACGCCACGCGCTTGCCAATGTAGAACTGCGTGTCATCCTGCCGGATGACCCCTTGAGTGCAGACTGCTCGAAGCAACGAATCCGTTTCCAGAAAAGGGCGCATTGAGGTCTGGCCTTGGTTCGCACGCCATCGATCTTGAGGAGGGTGCAGTTGGCGTAGCAATTGGACTTGCTGCGCTTGTAACCTGAGAACTTTGCAGCATCCGAATAACATGGCCACATGTTGGGGCTTAAAAATTGCGCTTGGTGCTTGCGTTTGCGGCCCCCCCTTCATACTCCAAATGCCCACGTTCCTTGGTTGAACGACCCCTTTGCGACATCCAGAAGCCTGCAACACCTGCGCATTGCATCGCCACAACCCTTATGCTACTCCCTTGCTTCTGCAGCCGAAAGAACCCAGAATCAACCCTTTGGCATACAGCCGCACTGGCTGCTTCGTCTTCTTGACGAACTTTTTGGCCTCTCCAGCAAGTTCATCAGGAAGTGCGATTGCGGGCTATTCATAGTTCACAGTCATAGTGCGTCTGCAACGCTCTTGGCACGCCAGAATTTAGCTTAGAATGGATAGCCAGCAGAGCTTGGGCAGAGCGCGAGAGCAAAACAAAATGCTAGCGCTAGACAAACATGCGGAAGCCCGCATTGATCCCGCAATCACAGGCGCATAGCAAAAGCAACCCTGAAAACTGTGTGTAACTCATCGACTCAGGCAACACCTTTAACTTGCACAGTAGGCCAGTCCCAGAAGCTCATCATCAATGCTGTAGCTGCTGCTACCATTTGCCTGCAAACGATTTCTGTGAACCTCATGCCGAGCCATTCTTCTTCGCTGCAATTCCATCTGAGCTATAGTCTAAACTCCTAGTATACCCCTTAATAACCCCTACAATACTCCCCTAGATAATCCCCCATATAACCCCTTTTCAGGAGTGTAGAATATGGCTCATATGGGTGGTTGTCAAAATTATGGTCCCTTTTTGGATCCCTACTACAGTACGGCACCTAATATTTAAGGTACCCAAAAAGGGACCATAATTTTGACAACCATCCATAGAACCCATGATAGTAGTTTCCATTTTCTTTTCCATTATCCCCCATATAACCCCAATATAACCCTAATATTCCCCTAATGGGTACCATAATTTTGACAACCACCCATATGGTTGATTGCTTGCTGCTCAAACTCATATCAAGCCCTAATCCTTATAAACTAACCCTTAATCCCCGTTTCCATTTCATTTTCCCCCATGTTCTTTTCCATTTGATTCTCCATTATTGGGGTATATATATATATATAGATTGCTTGCTGCTCAAGCTCCCTTCCACAGGCTCGCCTTTCGCTCCGGCTTGGCCTCGCCTGTGGCAGGATTCGCAATGTCAACAGCAGCAACACAGGGATTGAGGGCCATAGGGGGTATATAGGAAAATATATAGGGGTTACATAGTGGGAAAATGGAAAGGATAATGGAAACACTATTTAGTGTTTCGGGTTTAGGGTTTAGGGTTTAGGGTGATGAGGAAAGCGACGCTGAAACAATCAAGCGAAATGGTGATACAGCAATATCCGCTACTGGACTTGCAACTACCCACCCTGAGCATCAAACAAAAACTTTTGCAACAATGAGGGAAGGATGCGGAAAAGCTTCTGAACAACAATTGATACCCTCAACCCACGGAATAGCTTGCAGGAATACATGTGCATCTGCGGAAGGTTGCTGCATTTGACCCAGTAACGATGAAACGAACCACGCAGCTACGTACTCAGCTACTGCTATTATTTCCACTGCCGAAAGTCACTTCTTCTACTACCATAGCTGCCGAGCTGTTGCTAGTGGCGCCTCTGAAAACGCTACTGCTCAACTCCCGGATCATGAACAGTTGTCAAGTGTGCCTGCCATGGCTTCCACTTCCTGCTCGTCGGCGAGCTACACGTATCCGCTGCAGAGAGAAATAGAGCCAGAATGGCCAAAGAGCAAAACCAAGCCTGAGGATCTTGGTGCCCACATGTGGCAAGCAGGGTTGCAATCTTGTCACTTGGCTGTGCTTGATGATTTCGGGCTGCCAGCCAGCAAGCTTCTGGAGCCCCAGTGCTGAGTCAGGACGCCCAAAAGTTTCTTTATGAAATCTATCGGCCTACTGGCTTTCCGTTGCATCCCTGACAGTTTCCTAGCGTTGTGCAAGTGGTGGCCGCAAAGCATTTAAGGATGGGCCTCAAAACCCAAGGAATCTGCCAAACTAGTTTTTCGGGAGCTTGCATTCCTTTGGTGTTGCCTATTCAAAGCCCTGTCGCAAAGGCCAAGTTCTCTCAGTGGGGAATACGGAGGGCTCGGCTCACTCTTCTCTGATCTTCCCTGCATTTAACTTGGGGTGCCTAAGCCATCCACTCCTTGTATCTCGACATTTTGCTTGCACCACTGCTACTTAGCTCCAATGCGTGTTGGTACAAATATCACGCCTGCCATGTTCGAGCTCAATGACGTCCACGGTTTGTTCGTTTTTGGCGGTCAGCACCAAAGCGCGCCCTACGGGAAACAGAGACCGGCGCCCGTGGCGTCTGTCATCCATATGTGTTTGTTGGTGTTTCACCACGTGCTCAAATATCAATGCTGCCGCTGCTGCTACTGCTGCTACTCCTACTCCTACTATTACGACGACGACGACGACTACTACGACGACTACTACTACTCCTACTCCTACTAGTAATAGAAACAACACTAGGAGTAAGACCAGCAAGAATAACAAGAACAGTTTAGGCCACGTCCATCACAGCAGCTCTTCACAAAGCTGGCGCGTTTTGCTCTTTGCAGCAACAGCCAGGACGTTGCTCAATCCATGAATGGCGTCTCCTGTCAAACTGCCCAAAGACGTGGTCAAAGGGGTCTGCTTCATGCCGTAGACAATGTCTTTGTTGCAAGCATCTGCAACGGCAAGTTGAAGGCATGCTATTGGGGATCCCGACCCCACAAGAGTGCCTGGTCGCACATGGCGTGGACCTTCTCGATTTGTCTCTCACCTGGATGTTCGAAGGGTTCTCTTGGGGCGATCCAGTGCAACCCGATGTCGCTCCTTTGTGGAAACATCATCATAGTAACATGACGTCAACAGCGTCTACGCGATTTTGCGGTGTTCCTGCTTGGCGACTTGGTCAGTGGTGCGATTGCCGTTTGCAACCCCGAAAGGAGCTTGTCACAACCATCCCCAGGTCTAGGATCCAGGCTAAACTGTGCTGAGTTTTCTTGAGTATTTTCCCGGAGGTGCGGGGACATGAAACTTTATCAACACTTCCCAACCCGGAACAGGCGCGACCACACTTGATTCACTTGATTACAAGCACTCTTTCCTTGCAGAAAATTACTCTGGAAGAGCCGCTGGATTGCACGGCAGCAAGTTCAAGCATTATTTGTTTCCAGAATAGCCCCATTTTTGACAACAAGTGTTTAGATGCCAAACATTGGTTTAAACGTAGATGAAGCCACACAGGGCACCAACAACCTCCCACCAGCCCAGCCATATTCTTACTGGAAAATGTTTTTGAACAATGCGGAGGTCTGCCATAGTAGGCCCAGGAACAGTAGAGGTCCGGAGGCACACGGCTGCTCGCCGTCCCATTGCCACAGGTAATGACCTCCATACCGACGTACTGCATCTTTGGGTACCTGCTGCAGGCGAAAGCATGAGCAGCAGCTGGTCCTGTCCTGAAGATAATCTGTTGTGCCTGGTCATGTCATTTGTCTGGTCACAGCCAAGTGACGCGCTGAAAGGCACAAGCATGTCTATCAGGCCCATCGTGTACCTTGCCATCAGTCGCGAGTGGCTGATGAAGCGCACCATGGGGAGGGCACGCGCACCATCGGCAGGACAAATCTCAATGAAGTCACATCACGTCAGGCTGCAGACACAGGTAGACAGCTGTTTCACAGGGCCGTGCACGAGGTACGCCATGATAGCACGGAGACGACATGAAAACCGAAATTGTGAAGTGAAAGGACAAAACAAGTTGCTGAGCGAGCTATGCGGTCAGGCTGCACCATGGACCCGTCGCTCCTCATCAGGGTGCCGTCGCTCGGCAGCCAGTTCGTCGGAGCTGAGAAGTGAGCGCATCTCAAGTCGGAGGACTCCAGCGCTGAGCATTGTCCTTGGCAAGCTGGACTCCAGACCTTGAACCTGCAATGACAGCATGGTCATGCTTTAAAAGCTGCAATGCACGGGACCAGCTTCGGCCTCCGGTTTCACTTAGCACCTTGCGCTGCCAAATCATGCCACCAGACTGAGGACTATCGGAGCGGATGCGAACCTGGCACACCGAGGGCATCAAGTCTCTTTCTGCTGCTGGGGCTCAAGAGGCAGAAAAACCCTTTTCTTCTGTCGGAGTCGGAAGGGGGTCATAGCTTTCAGGAGCCTCAGGGTTGCGTCCATTCACGTCTGCTCTGCCAGCTCCAGGATATGTCGAGGACCTGGTGCGCGTTCGGGATTTTCCCTGGAGAGTCAGCTACAATCTGGACTCGCACCCTGCCTGCCATCAGCCGCCGGTTCCCTCCCGCCGCGCAGGCTTCGCCAGGTCAAATTTTTTGAGGCCAGGGCACGGAGAGAGAACTTCTGCTGCCGCTTTATCTCCTGCAGCCTCACCTTGGCAGTGCGAGCACGAGACATGCATGTTCGTCCCATCCTCCTCTGGCTTTGCGCTGCTGGATGGAGTAGTGAAGAATAGTGAATAGCTGTGGCTGTGATCCAAGGTTGTGCCAGAGTCGCGGCGCACTCTTGGCGTCTTTGCTCCAAGGCTCCATTTGTTCGGTCATGAATCCTTAAGACACAGGTGAACCTTCTAGTGAAAGCCTCAGCCGTGTCTTGACAGAAGCATCTCACTGCTTCTGAAACGTCGCACATGCATGGTCGCCATGGCTTGGCATTCTATTGGCCAGCCATAAAAGACTACAGCAGTGCATCCATGCAGCTGCAGAAGCAGAGAGAAGTCCATGATCCGAAACTCCTTCCAGGTTGGGGGGGCTGTCTGCGGTTTCAAATACACATTTACAGCGAGTCGAAGCCACTACAGGCAAGAAGGTGAATTGCAAGGCTATTCAACAAACGGCTTCGGCTGAATAAATATCAGAGGCTACGGCCCAAGCTCCTGGAGCAACTCGACATCAGCTTGATGGACATCTGCTACCTGCGCTTCAGTTTGCGAGTGGGAGAGCGACAACGGGCACTCTCGCAGCAGAAAAGTTTCAGCGTGGAACATCATCATGAATCAGCATGTCATGAACCCCATAAAATGCCCGCAATCCTAGCCAAAATACCTCAGCGGCAATCGCTCGTGGCAGGTGCAGGGATTCGCCCATCTCCTGGAAGCAGGGACGCACCATGACTAAGTGGCATATGTAGCTATGCAGGCCTCAAAACCCATCTTTGGGACGACTCAACATCTTCTCCGATCAGAAGTCGCTGAGTCATACTGATTCCAACATGAGCGGTACAATGGGCTTGTTGGAGGCCATACGCTGCTTGAAGAACGGAATCTGTGTTTTGGCAGGGTTCACGTGTTTGACTGCTTCGATTAGACAACCAAGCCTTTCTAGCCTCAGCGAGTCCCAAACTTCCGCCAGCACACGCGATTGTATGCACACGGCATTCCACGCATCTAGCGTCCCATGTAGCTAAGGCGAAATGTAAACGTGAGAGCATAACATAATACAACCTGTGCTTCCCTTCTCTCTCAAGCCGGCCTCCTTGAAGTTCACATCCTTCCCAACCGGGTCGCTTGGGTCCGAAATTCGATTTCTCGTGCTTCCCTTGATGTCGTACCTCCACTGAAGCCAACGCATCCAGCAGTCTTGAACATTGTTATCTAGAACGCTGGGCGGAAAGGGTGTCCACGAAAAGCTTGTTGCAGATAGGCAGCGTATGGGAAATGGCAAGCGAGTGCCTTGCATGTGCTGGTCAAATGGGGTGCAGTTCTGCTTGGTACCTCTGGTCCGCTAGTGGGATAGTATGTCAGACCAGTCCCAAGGTCTGCAGAGCGAAGGTGCCCGGGCATGTTTGGTTCAAATGAAGTTGCAAAAAGGCATGTCCTTCCGCAATGCTCAGCAATCTTTGGCAACCCACAATGAAGCTGAGTGGCGTAGTGACCGAACGCATCACAAAGAAGAGGCGTGACTGATGCCCCTCCATGCTGACCTGCGCTGCTTCGACGGTGCGTCATTCTCGACATACTATGCCCCTCGCGAATACCAATTACACGAACCAGCCTAGTCTTCCACGAATCGCCAAGATTCAAGGAATCATGGGAGGCTTGGAGAGGAAGCACAAGCATGCTGTTGCCCAATGGGGATTAGAACAGCAGCTGGTAGTACTGGCAGTAGTTGAGAGTATGTCATCAGGGCTTACGGCTCCAACAACAAACGCAGCAATGATACCAGTGTTCTGCTGATCAGAAATAGCGACGTACGACTATGAGCTCAAATGGAGGTGCTTTTGTCCGGACACCGGATTCAGGACGAGTGTTTGTCAACCTCTGCACCTCATCAAAAACTGCAACCTCAGCACCGCAGTGCAAATTCGAACCATATGCAGACTCTACCTTCCTCTGGCCAATGCCCTGCAACATGTCAGGCACAGTAGCAGCTGGCCACAGCATCCTCTGAAATCCTTGCTGAATCCTGGCTCAGTTTCTATATCATGAAGGAACAGGGTACGCTGCATCGCATGGCTTAGGTTGGATATTGACGAAGTAAGATATGCCAAATAAACAACCCTCTATTAGTTCACAGAACTTTCTGGTCCCAAGGGCGCGGTAAAGGCCGAGATATCGTCCCAGAGTAGAACGGGGTTCCTCCTTGAGCCTTAGCGGGGTGTTAGGCGGGCATCATCTGTGATGGGACAATAATATGAATGTCTTTCTAAAACAGCGAAAAGCCCACATCACTGCACAAATGCTCCAGCAAAGGAAGATTTAATCAAACAACACTGGTGATGACATCAGCAACAGCCACGAGCCGGCATCTAATTTGTGTTTGCGATGGAAAGAGTGCAGGCGGAAAGCGTGTCT
>CAJNIZ010017557.1:0-17236 GCA_905231905.1 Symbiodinium pilosum
AACAAGAAGGGCAAACTAGGCTGCAGGGACTGTGCGCAGGAAATCAATCGGTGCAACAAGCCAGGCTTTTCATGAGCCGATGAGCACCGGGGCATTTTTGGAATTCTTGACCGGGATGCAGGGCTCAGGGACTTGTTGGCCAGGTTTTCAGGGGCTTGGGGCCCGGCCCAGCACATGGAACTGTGCAGTAATAGTGTTTCAGTGAGTAGTTTTCTTCTACAGCCATGAACGGGTCATAAATTGCAATGAATCTCCAAGTATACTACAAATCGAGGTCCAGACTTGTGCCCTAAACCCTAAAGATTAATCCGAAACCCTGAATCCCACACCCTAAACCCCAAATCCTAAACCCAATCCCCAAAAGCCTCTTCGCTCTAAGACAACGTATTTTTCAACATCACCATCACCCTGCATCTGACCCGTGAATGTGAGGATATATAGGGATGTCGAGGGAAAATGGAAAAGACAGCGGACACGGCCGTTTAGGGTTTCGAGTTTAGGGTCAGCATAGGCTTTACATATTCCCTAAGGCTCCAAATAGCCCAATGTAGGTCACGTTTATAGACTTTGGGGCCCAATGTAGGTATTATTTATAGACATGGAGCCCTAGGGATTGCCAGCATCCTTAATAGCATCTAACCCAACTTATGACTAGGGGCCCCTCCTTGTAACCCCAACAGAGCAAACTCCAAGTCCTAAGCTCCAAAACCTTGGCACTTTGTATCCTAGGCCCTAAACCAGAAATACGCGGTTTAGGGTTTAGGGTTGAGGGCAACCCCCCCGCCCTAAACCCTCAAGGGTTTAGGGTTTAGGGTGCAGGGTTTAGGGTTTAGGGTTAAGGGTTTAGGGTCTCAACCTAAACCCTCAACCCTAAGCCCTGAATAGCAGGTTCCATTTTCTTTGCCATTATCCCTCTATCACCCCCGAAATATCCCCAGTATATCCCCTATATACGACCCCCGACCCCTAAACTCTGAACCCTAAACCCTACATTTCAGAGGCTCAACCCTAGACCAAACCCTGAACCCTAAACAATCCTATACACTCGAATGTCATTCTCGGGATGCTAAGCCAAATAAGTTTCCAATTGAGTGCTCCGACAAAGGCATCTTGTTGAGCACCACCCGACAAAAAGATGCTTGGGGTTGAGAAAATAGGGCTTTAGTATTTAGAGTTTAGGGTATGGGGCTTTAGGGTTCAGGGTATACCTGGACCCCCAAAGTAGGTAAAATAATAGCCCTAAACCCATATGACAGCCCTAAAGGCCATTATTCTACATACTTTCAGGGTTCAGGTAGGGCTTTAGGGTTTAGGGTCCAGGGCTTGTGTAGCCATACGGGTTGAAGGACGCAAAAAATGGGGCATGAGAGCTCGAATGCCCTTATCTGAAGGATATGTTGAACCTAAAGCCCTAATATTTGGGTCCTTAACCCCTATAGTAGTCCCCTATATACTCCCCTATATCCTTGGACCTTTAGGGAGGGGTTTCATGGTTTAGGGTTGAAGTGTTTCGGTTTGTGTTCCGGGGTTTTGAGTTCAGGCTGAATTGTTTTGGATTTAGGATTGAGGGCCTCTGGGCTTGGGATTTATTGTGCCGGGGTTTAGGGTTTAGGGTTAGGGCTCCCAGCTACCTAAATAGTAGGTTGCTGGACAATGTAGCCATAGGGTATATAGAACCTAGAACCCATTATTTGGGTAACTGGAGCCCTAGGGATAAGTATTATAATTTTTGTTTTCGGTTCGGTCCCTGTGCAGAGCGATCTAGGGAGCCTAGACGGTATTGTAGGGATATGTAGGGATGATATGGCCTAGGGAGAAAAAAGATGCTTGGGAGGGTCATTTAACATCTAGTTTGACAAGTCATAGCTACGTCACCGGACCTCAAACCCTAAAACCTGAACTGCGTGGCTTATACAGAACATCATCCCGCAACTGCCTTTAGGATTTGGAATCAGTATTTGCGTGCCCCGAATTAGGGAGTGATAGGTGCATGCATAGGGTATAGTGATGTAGTTCTGCTCAGGTAAGTGGTATGCTATTGCAAAGAGAGTGGAACATAACATCCAGCAAGGATTCACGCGTGAACGGTTTAGAAGACGTAGGCCTCTTTATTGCTTCGAAGTGCCTGTCTGAGAATTCGGGTTTAGGGTTTAGTGTTTTCAGTATGTATGCTCTGGAGATTTCAGGACGCCTAGTCTCAGAACCAGATTGGTTTCGGTACCTATAACTCACATATTTACGCACTTAGACCCCTGTGGTTGTAGAGCAAGCAGGCAAGAGGTACGATCGTAGGAGCCAGCAATTCTTTTTTTAGGCTGGGTGGGTGCTTTGGCTGCAGAAATGTCTTTATGCAGGACGGTCGGCGCAATTATCTAAACAGCAGGGTTTCTACCTATCACTGTATGAATTCTTCAGAGCGGAAAAAAATTCGCCAAGGAAGATGCAGCCATGTCCTCTATAAACTGGTAGGTTGTCACTGCCACACACACACCAAACCACCCCCAAACCTTGAACCCTGAAGCTAAAGGTTTGAATCCAAAGCCCTAGAACCTCAGCCCCGAAACGCTAGCCAAGCTCTCAAACCCTAAGCCCTCTCAACCCTGACCCCAATCGAAACCGAGCCACCAGAAATACTGAAACCTAGGTGTTCCCAAAGCAACCAAGCTTGCCAGATTAGGATCTTCACAAGAGGAACGCTGAGTTTGGGAACAACTATTTCTTTGTGGTTGTTTGGGTTCCCAGGTAGGCTCCAGAGCCCAAACTCCAACCCCTCTGAGCACTTAGCAACACTGCCCAATTCTGGGCTGCTGCTAAGGAACTTAAATAATTAACCATAATGGGTGCAAACCGTAATTGATATGGCTTCCCCAATATAGTAATTTTAAATAAGGTTCCTTAACAGCACCCCTGAAATCCGAAACGTTAAACTCCATGTCTAAATCCTAGCAACCGCAAAAACTTTTGGAAGCTCCCAAGGTTGTAAAAGTTCTTTGGTTTTGAACTTTGAACATCCCAACTACAAGCGCGGACCCCCAGCCCTAGGAAGTGATACTAATGCAGAAACCGATACAAGTACCAGTATTAGCATGGCAATATGGCTTCATGCGCCCCATAGCATCTTCCAGTTAAACAGGCCTCTGCGCTACCTTAACCGACCAAAACCTACTTTTTTGTAGTGTGCGATTATAAAACCCTAGTATAGAATTTATAGGGAACCTACAAAGTAGGCTTGGGTCCTAACCCTAAGCCCTAAGCCCTAAACCCTAAGCCCTAAACCTTAAGCCCTAAAGCCTAAACCCTAAGCCCAAAACCCTAAGCCCTGAAGCCTAAGCCTTAAGCCCTAAGCCCTAAACCCTAAACCAGCTCCCAGTTTATGCTCGATGCCCCTCGCAATTTGGTTTTCCACGAACCCTAAACTTTTTGCATCCCTACAGTCGCTGCCAAGGGCCGCGAACCCCATGTGTAGGGTTTAGGGTTTAGGGCTTGGGGTTTAGGGTTTAGGACTCAGGGTTTAGGGCTTAGGGTTTAGGGTTTAGGGTTTAGGGCTTAGGGTTTAGGGTTTAGGTTTTAGGGCCCAACAAATCTATACAACCTTTTCTTAAAGTAAGGAACCTTCTTAGTCCTAGCCCCGAAAACCCACACATCCCTGCAGCCCGCCCGAAGGACCTGAATCCCAAATCTTAGATCCCTAAGCATCCCTAGGACCATAAACCATGAGCCCTAGGGCTCTTGGACCCTTATAATGGGATCCCAAACCTTAGCCCCCAAAGCCCAAACCTTGCCCCAGAAAGCCCCAAATAGTCCTAGGAGCCTCAGGGTAAGCCCTAAACCCAAGCCCTAAACTCCCTATACATCCCTATAACCCTTTCAAAGGGACCCTATGCCGTCTAGCCTGCAGTGCTCAAAAACTGCAGATGCCGGGTGGGTGCATTCTCCCATCCCACGAGTTCCATATTTTGTCTGACTACGTCAGACACGGCCTCAGCACGGCTGAAAGTTTAGGGTTTTGACGGCTCGGGGTTAGGTATTTATTAGGTGTTTTTGCTGTTTAGGGCTAAGAGATTATAGGGTTGAGGGTTTAGGGGTAGGGGTAGGGATGTTGAGTTCGAAGGGTTTTAGGGTTACCGGTTTAGGGCCCACCTTGTAGGTTTTTATGGCTGGGGTTTGAACTTTTGTATTTAGGGGTATACCTGTGCCGCAGGGGAGAGGGGAGGGGTTACTACCACAGTCACTGTTGTACCTCAACCCTAAGGGGCAGAAGAGCCATTAATATACTTGCCCAAACCCGTACTGCAACCATTGTTACGCCAAACCCAAATACCTAGTTATTGGGTACTTGGACCCTTTGGGTCAGGGTCCAAGTACGAAAAAGAGCCTCGGCAACACAGCCCTGGCAACAGGCACCTTCAGCGCCCTGAACAGCACCCTACAGCAGCTTGGGCTGTAGCTGCTAAAATCCTGCCCTTGGGATCCAAGTATACAATTAATACCTACATTGGGCCCCAAAGTCTGCTAATATTACCTACATTGGGCTATTTGGATCCCTATAGGGCTGGCTAAGGGTTTCTCAGCAGAGTGAAGTCGAGCTCAGACTTAGAGACGCCGACCTGGCGGAAATGTCCAAGGCCAAGGAGCCGCTCAAGAAAGAGAACACCACGGCTACTAGCACCACCAACACCGGCACCGGCACCGGCCAGCACTGATCCCACCCAGTAACAGACCATAATGGGGGTACTGTTGAGGGTTATATGTAATTCCTCTACACCCTGAACCCTAAATCCTGAGCTGTTAGTGAGTGGGGGCAGTCTCCAACCTGTGAGGGGCTTCTTAGGGTTTAGGGTTTTAGGGTTTAGGGTTTAGGGTTTAGGGTTTAGGGTTGAGTGTTTAGGGGTATAAGGGTAATTATTCTAATTCCTGCTGCTGTTGCTTCTTCACTCCTACAGGTGTTTGCATATGTAGGTTGGGTTTAGCCTCCACGGTTTGGATATAGTGTTCCTTAACCCCCAAAGTATCCCGAGCATAGCCACAATACCATCTGAAAGCTCCCTAGTCATCATAATTTTTAACTTCTATCTGGAATCCTCATGAGCAGTTGAAATCACAATTTCCACCAGGGTCCAGGGGAATTGGAGAATAAGAGAAATCCCACCCTAAACCCTAAACCTAACAAAGATTTTACAGCTTGTAGTCCCCCTTCAGTAGCTAAAAATACTGAGTAAAGGGGGATCTTATTCTAATATGCCCAAAGCAATATTCTATCCCTAAACCCTAAACCCTAAACCCTAAATTCCATCTACTTAAAGGGGGACTATAGCTATGGCAGAGACTTGGGATGTTCGAGCCTCGGATTTGTCCTTCGGGGGCTTAAAATGCGACGTTGAGATATGTTCAGCATGGTTTAGGGGTTGAGGATTTGGAGGTTAGGGTTTTAAGATTTAGGGTTTGGGGTTTAGGGTCTACCTGAACCCTGAAAGTATGTAAAATAATGGCCTTTATGGTTATTATTATGGGTTTAGGGCGATTATTTTGCATACTCTTGGGGTTTAGGATTTAGGGTTTGGGGTTTAGGGTGTAGGGTTTAAGGTTACGGGATTCGGGCAAGATGTGGCATATTCAGCTCTGCCAACAACAGGTTTTAGGATTTAGGGGAGTTTGGGAGCTGAGGGTTGAAACTCTAAGCCCTAAACCATTACCCTAAGGGTCCAAGGACCCAAATAATGGGATATTAGGGCTCAGGCCCAAATACTAGCATATTAGTGGTATTTGGGCCCTAAACCCCTATTATTTGGGTCCTTGGACCCTTAGGGTTATCAGAGCCTCAAACTCCAAAGATCTGAGGTTTCCAACATGCCAAATGCTTATAATCTCTACACACTGTGGGTGAAGAAAATCATGCACCACCTTAAGTCCACAAAGTTCCAGGAATTACAGTATGGGTTTAAGGCTCCGAGGTGGGAGTTCATCCAGGAACAGTACTTCTACTCGGAGGCTCGTTTGATGTAGTAGGTCTACTTACTGTCCTCGATATCTCCCATCTCCCTAGACCCTAAGCCCTAAGCCCAAGTACCATTTATAGACTCTTGGGCCGGAGCACTCATTAATCATCGACTTACATACCCACTGCAAGGTTCATGGGATGCAGTAACTGCTTGTAACCGGGCTTGTAACCAAGTAAACCCTTAGCCCGTAAGCCTAAACCCTACACGATGAATCCCCAAGATATCTAAACCGCCAGGTAACATGCGATGAGTTGGTATGGTGGCGTGCGGCACGCCGGAATTCTTGCCTCCGGCTTGAAAGTTGGGTTCAGGGTTTAGGGTTTGGGGTTTGCGCGTTGGATTGTTCGGGAATTGTAGTACTGTAGCAGATTAAGTTGTGCAGGATTTTTATAGGACACTGGACTCGTGAAAGTCTTTGGTGGAGAAAGCTACGTTGAATCAAATTAGGAACCACATAGTTCAGGATATGTTGACTGCCTTGAAGAGCATTCATTCTCTCTGCAGACGACGGCAAAATGAAAGTCCCCTACACGCCGCTAAACCCCTTAAACCCAAAATCCCTAAAACCCTAAACGCTAAAGCCCCAAGCCCTCAACCCTAAACACCCAAACTCTAAAAGCCCTAAACCCCGAAAAAGAATCACTGAGCCACGGGACCTGAGCCCCGAACTGCAAGCAAACCGTACAAGGTGAAGGTTTCTGGTTTGAGGTTTCGGGATTAGGGCTTAATGTGCACCCGTGATTAATAAACCCCTGCCTTCTAAGGGCCTTAATACTAGGATCCCTATTATAGTCCCTTGCAATAGGAGGTTTGTTAATCAGGGGTCTACGTTGATTGTGTGTTTGGGTTTAGGGTTTCGGGTTTAGGCTTTCAGGATTGGATTTCGGAGCAAGGGTTCAGGATTTAGGATTCAGGGTTTAGGGTTCAAGGGAGACAGAGGTCGAAGCAAGTTTCGTCTTCAGGTTTTGGGCTGGGCTTTGGATTTGATGTGGGATCTAGGGTGTAGGGTTTAGGCTGTAGGGATTGTGCATTAGGAGCTAGAAAAGCACATGGAAAATTAGATGGCCACTGGGTTTATCACAGCTTTAAAGGGGTAATTGGTTCTATATTCCTCATGCGGAGCTACCTCAAATGTACCCCAAAAGGATATTTGTAACCAGAAAGGCGCCGACAGCACGCGGTTCCGGGCTGGTGTTTCCTAAGCCCTGATCCACAGTGGTCGTACATTCTAGTCTTTTTTGTCCTAAACCCAAGGGATATAGAGCTCAATGGTTAAGACCATAGAGTTTATGAAGATCTGCAGGAAGGACGGAAAGAGACAACCGCATCTGTTGTTGCGGACCTACTATCTCGATACACTCTCTCACAATTTGGACTCACAATGTTTTCCTAAAGGCTACCAGGAGCACTAATTTTGGGAGAACCTCCCATACCCGAATGAAAGCCTTTCATCCGGAAGCCATGTTAGCTAAGATTTTGGGTGGTGAGTATATTGAGAACTCCTCTTGGGTACCATATAGTTACTAGTGACTGTGTACCTGGGCTAGGCAATGCGGGGAGCCATAACCAAGAGGTTTACCTTAAGGCCTGCAACTTAAGCCCTAAGAGCTCGCTTGGATGGGCCTCGACCTGCCCAAGTGGCTCAGAGCCTGAACATTCAGGACGTCAACTTATCCCTGATACGGTTTAGGTCTAGAAGACCCTAGCAGCATATCGCTAAGTAGACTTACCAAGGCTCCTAAGCAGCTTGGATGCCCGCATCTGAGGCCATTTTGGTGCACTTCGCTTGCCATGTCCCATCGCTTGGAGCCTTCGACGCGAGGGGCTTGATGCGCCGGCAGAAGGCAAGCGCTGAAGTATACTCAGAAGCTCCTATGAAATTGCTTTTTGAGTTTGTTGCGGTATTTGGTTAAGGGCGTACGATTACTATACGCACCACCCCAAATAAGCATAATTGCCCTGAGGTAGGTTTTATAATATGTTTAGGGATTAGGTTTTGCAGGGTTTAGAAGCCTCCTCTCTCCCAAAACAACAAGAAACCCTAAACCGAGCCCTACAAGGGCGAGGTACCCAGCTTGGACACTATGAGTTATTCTGAGAGCTGGATGATTTGGACCCCTTCTAGGCATTGAACAAGGTTGGATAACGGTCACTGTAGTGTTGCGGCTGCGCTTTTCAGAAGTGCTTGCAGGAGAAGCCCGAAAATCTAACAAAAACCGCTACTGTGAGCCCGAGACGGTTCGCCATGCTACACGCCCAAGCTCATAGCAGGCTAGCAGAAGACCAAAGCAACCCTTGCAGTAACAAGATTTACAAGGAGGGGCCCCCCTAGTTACAAGTTTGGTTATAAGTTGTGCTAAATATGGTTATAAGTTCCATAAGTTGTAGTTATAGGACTTATAAGTATAGTTATGTAACTAGGGGGCCCCTCCTTGTACTTGCGTCTCCGGAGCCGGAGGAATTCAAGTTGGGAGTAGTGGCCCTAAGGGTCCAAGTACTCAATGCTCATATGAGGAAATGGCCTAAGGCCCTTAAAGGGGGGTTATATGGGAGATCATATAAGGGACTTTTTCAGGGATTATTAATGGGGATAGGAGTTTAGACTATAGGACATAGACGTTCCCATCCCCAAACCTGTACTACACCCTAAACCCTAAACCCTAAACCCTAAACTGCATGGACCCTATGGCAGTTAAGGATCCAGTGGGCAGTGTGGTGTGCGGGCGCAGGTACTTTTGGCCTTAGACGCCCAAGGCGATGTCCACGAGGTCACTGAGGGCGCCGGGGTTTGCGGGTTGAGGGGGTGGGTTAGCTTTACGTTAACTTAGGGAGTTCTGATAGGATGGAATACTATAACAAGCCCACAAGGTCCATGTAGGTATATGGTATATTCCCTATAAATGTTTACTATATACCTACATGGACTCATGCAGGACGTTTAGTATCAACACAGCTTTAGTGCAGATGATCTCTTCCGAGCACACACTTCGTCCTGGGTCCCCAGTATAATACGTCCCAACTGAACTTGACTACTGACAACTCTGCGCATGAGCGTGGCAGTCTCAAATTTGTAGGTCTCTCTTTGTTGGGTTGAGGGTTCAATACGACCATTGATACGACAACTCCTGAAGGACCTTAGTAAAAGCCCTAAACCCACAAAAGGGCTTTGGTGTCATGCTGGATTTTTGCGTATCACGTGTAGGCCTTGGGTCAAGGGTGGGGTAACTTGGAGGCTCATGGGAACTAGTGACGACACCCTATCCCCCGAACTGGACTAAACCCTATATAGACCCTAGACACCAAAAACTTAAAACCCTAAACCTTAATGCCAGCCTCTGGCTTCGACCCCAAACCCTAAACCCCAGACCCTCAAGCCCATATAAGCTTACCATTACTTAGGGTTCCCGGATTTCCTTAATTTGAAAAATTCAAAATCAAAATCACCCTTCCCCGAAACCCTGAGTAATTGCAATGAAGCTTAAAAAAAGAGCTCCATATTGGGGCCTTCTGTTTACCGAAACCTCATATGAGGATTCAGCAAGGACATCTTATCGCTGAACCGGAGGTTCCAAGAGAAGAATACTTGGGGAATTATAAGTGGGATTATTATCCCTACTTATAATTGGGGTAACCCCTATAAGCCCATTTAGGGGGATTGTAATTAAGGTTATAAGCCCAAATACAAGTAGTTACTAAGTCCCGTGGGCCTCCAAGTACCCTACATGCTGTATCACCTGGACTCCAACAGCCTAGTTATTTGTTACGATACTTAACTTAACATCTAGTATTTCCTATACCCCAAGCAGCAAAATCACCTAAAAATCTCATATATTATGGTCTTTTTGCCCAAATTCCTTCAAATATGAATCCTTGGATGCTTACGGATATGTCACATTCAATACACCACCCAAAAACAAAAAACAAAAGGATGTAGGTTATCGACGCCAAGGATGAGAAATTTAGTATATACTTATCGGGCCCGAGCATACATTTTTTCCTACGTTACATGGACCCACTAAACATTGGGACCCAAAAGCCTAAAAACCCTAAACACCCTAAACCCTGAATAACACCCCGTGGGATGGAAAACTGTGAGAGAGCTCCAGCCTGTACACGCGCTTGGAGATTCAGGGAGGATAGGGTTTAGGGTTTAGGGTTTAGGGGGCGGGTCCATGTACTCGACAATCAGGTCCCTTTTAAGGGAGATTTACGGTTTAGTGTTTTTAGGGTGTGGAATCTCTGGGTTAGTAGCTACTAACTATGACAGGGTCCCTGTATATAGGGATACATAGGGTTTAAAGGGTTTAGTCTTTAGGGTCATGGGACTTCGTAACCGCTTGTCATGCGCCTATAACCTTGTCTGCAATCCTCCGCTCACTAGACTTGTCTGGGTCGCCCAACTTCCCAAAGAGGCCGCGTAGCTATATTGTAAATACCTGAACCCTAAATGCATGTAATTAGTGGCCTTCCAGGCTATATTTAGATGTTTTGGGCCATTCTTTTACCTACTTTTGGGGTCGAGGTCCAGGTATTTCTAGGGCCTAAGTATATACCGTATACCCTTTGGGTTTGTAAGTATGCTAGGCGTATGCCCAACTATACGTAGGCAAGCACCAACCGTAATCCCTAGGGGCAGAAAAACTTCCACCCTTTTAGGGTTTCAGGTTTGGGGTGTAGGGTTTAGGGTCTAAGGCTTCAGATTTAACGTTCAGGGTTTAGGGTGTAGGGGAGATTGCTCAAGTGGCGAAGCGGGTCGCTCGCGGGGTAAAGCTGGAAATCCTCCACGAATTCGGCCCCGACCTTTTCCTAGACCGCCGCGACCTGTTTTGCAGGGAGTGTCGCAAAAGAGGTGTCATTGTCGCCCAAAGGGTCCATGTAGGCATATAGTATACATGTTACTTAAGAAATACATGGCTGAATGCTATACTAGATGCCTACATTGACCTTTTCGGATTGTTTGTAAGGTATGTTCCGGGCAAGGGTCAGGTGGGGATCCAGTGCTCAACGCCGGTTCGGTTTACAGGGTTTAGGGTAAGTTTAGGTTTAGGATTCAGGGATCAGTAAGTATATACAGCCGGAACCCAAAACCCCCAAACCCTGTAAACTGTATAAAGAGCAGAGACCGTACAAACCCCATGAACTATGGAAACCGAAAAACACCGGAAACCCCAGAACACCTAAGCCCCCAGACTCTTTGCAAGCTCGGCCCCCCCCTCCTCAATATGCACCCCGGGCAATTAAGGCCTACGATCCCCTCGAACTTTCATGAGTCTTCGTCTTCCCCAACAACCCCTTATGACATCTTACAGTTGTGGGGGCGCATGTCCTGGGTGGGGGGCCATAGTAGCCCTACACCCTACAACCTAAACCTTAAAACCGTAGACCCTAAACCCGAAACCCACATCCTGGAGGCTAGAAGCGTGCGGTGGTGGCTTGAGGAAGACTCCGAACTCCCAGTCGCTTGTGCCAAAACCCTAACCCTAAGGGTCGAGTATACAATTGGTTTGAAGTTCAGGGATTAGGGCTTAGGGTTTAGGGTTCAGGGTTGAGGCTTTATGGCAAAGGGTACAATAATTGACAATAGTCATGTGCTCAAAAACCTTGAGGTCCTCATAACAGAAATCGGTATTCCGATTGTTGGGCGCATGTGATAATCACCTGCTTCGGGCCCTTAGTACTTAATGTGCATATATTCCCCCATACCCTATAGTACACGTTGCATGAACCCATTGTACGTGTGTCTTGGACCCTGAGAGAAAGAGTCTTCAATAAGCCCTGCTGGGTTTACTGTGCAGGGTGTTCATGGACAAAAGACTTAGGCTTTAGGGTTTGCCTGGACTCTCTCATGTACCTGGACCCCAAAAGTAGGTAAAACAATGAGCCCAAACACTTAAAAATATCCTAAAAGGCTATTATTTTACATACTCTTGGGATCAGATAGTTTCTTGGATTTGATAGATGGTTGTCTTTGGTTACTATTCTTCTTCGGACCCCGCAGAAGATGACGAACTGGCAGCTAGGTCAAGGATCCAAGGAACGGAACCTCCGTCTCACGGCATACTGTTCATGCAAAGCATCCTCTGCCACGCTGTGTATCTTAAACCTTTGGAAGGGCCGTAGTGTGGGGGCACCTAGCCGGGTACCATTTTTTGCGTCAACAGTAGTGTGTGACTGTTTTTGGAGGTTCCATTTGGCCGAGCTTTTCTGGGAGGGTCTAGCATGGCTGTTGGCAGAGCTTGTGTAGGCATTGCTTCTGTGCTGCCTGAATTCCTGCGGTACAACCCTAAAAAACTAAATCCCAGGGTACAAAAAATGGCGAAGGTTTCCTCCGTCCACAGGACTTATATTTTTGGGAGACTCCCATATGGAAGCAGGAGTTTGTCAAGATAGGCCCTGGCATGCTTAAAGGGAACCACTACAGTTTTCTCCGCGTAGATGGGTTGGGGGGAAGTAACAACATTTAAATGGGGTTCAAGCCCTGGCTATTGGGGGGTAGCCTCTAACAGGCAAACTAGATTGCAAGTTTGGTTTCAAGAAATTCTAAGTGGCTACTATATTACTATGTGTCCCCCAGCCCTAAACCCAAAACCCTAACCCCTAAACCCAAAACTCTAACCCTTAAACACTAAGCCCAAAACCCTAAACCCTAACCCCTAAACCCTAAACCCAAGCCCCAAACCCCTAAACACTAAGCCCAGTACCTTAACCCTTAAACCCAAAACCCAAAACCATAACCTTTACGCACTAAGCCCAAAACCCTAAACCCTAACCCCTAAGCCCCAAACCCAAAACCCAAAACCTCAAAACCTCAAAACCCTAAACCCAAACCCCAAACCCCGAAACACTAAGCCCAAAAGCCTAAACCCTAACCCCTAAGGCCCCAAACCCGACCCTAAACGTTAAACGGTAGGGTTCAGTCTTCTGGCCCAGGCCGAGGATCGCGAGTATCACATAGCATTTCAGCGACTTGGCAGCACAAGAATTAGGGGTCTAGGGTTCAGAGTTTAGGGTTTAGGGTTCAGAGTTTAGGGTTTAGGGTTTAGGGTTCTCAAGGGATACTAGGAGGGACCCTTAAAAGGGACCGGCAATCCTGTTACCTTATATAGCCTTTACATAGGTCTTATATACGCCCTATATAACCAGGTAGAGGCCATATTTCCCCCCATAAGCTACAAGCGTCCCGTTAAGGGTCCCCCTAAAGCTCCTAGAACAATGCTGCCCCAGACCCAACAGGATCCCGAACACGGAGCGCCAAGCATGAGCTCATTTACTATCCCCGAGGGTAAGTGAAGGCATATAGTATATACCTGGGCCCCAAAAGGATGTAAAATAATGGCCTTTAGGGCTATTATTATGGGTTTAGGGCTATTATTTTACATACTTTTGGGGTTTAGGTACTTGGGTCCTATAAGTGTATATTACATATACCCACATGGACCCTTTTGGGTATGTTGGGTAGTCAGGATTGGTCACAGAACGCCCTACGCTTCGAAGCCTTGACAGTAAGCTCGAATCGACGGAAGGTTTTGCCCCGAAGCTCCCCAATTTCTAATGCCGATGGTCAGGGGTTCATGTATCCAATATGTAAGTCCCTGAGCCCCAAAGTATGTAGAACAAATGTTTTTTTGTAGTATTTTAGGGTGTCTTGGGCTATTCTTTTACCTACTTTTGGGGTCCAGGTATTCGAAATTTGGGTAATAGGACCCGTAGCATACCCTGGAGGCTCCAAGTAGCCCAAAGCCTTTTATAGTATGGTCTGGGACCTACCCCTAAACTCTACACCATGTCACCTAAACGGAAGACCGCAGCCCTGATCCTGAAAATAAGCCCCCAATTCACACCCTAAACCCTAAGCCAGGTTCAAGGACTTTGGGTAAAACCAACGCCTTGGAGTTTGCTTCTGGTCTTCACTCTAAGCCCCTAGGGTTTAAACCGCATGCAAATTGGTTTCTGGGTAAAGCTCGCCCAACTTGGCAGTGCTTGTTCGTGCTATTTAGGATTTAGGCTTTAGGGTTTGTATTTGTCCCAATACTAAATGTAGAAGCCTAAACTTAATGGCCAATAGCATGGTCTCAGATTCTGCGTTTAATAGCCCTAAACCCTAAACCCTAAATTTAATAGCTCTATAGGGTAACTCAGGATGATGTCATCATGGTCTTGGTATTTTCCGAACCTCAAAAGGGTTTAGGGTTTAGGGTATGTAGAATGATTGCCTTTTGGGCTATCTTTGGGTGTGCCTTGGGCCATTCTTTGACTCATTATTTGACTTACTTTTGGGGTCCAGGTTGTTTAGACCAGCACCTGTAGTCCCCCCTAAGTAGATAGAATATGGGGTATGTGGGGATATTCCTGTAATATATCCAAAGACATTCTATTTACTTAAGGGGGACTAGAACATCACTCCCCTTTTTCGGCTTGAGCACCACTGAGCCTTAAGCTCTGAGTCCTACAGCGCAACAAAACAGAACCCCAGAATCCTGAATCCTGACACCTACCTGGACCCCCAAAGCCTTTAAAATGATAGCCCAAAACAACAAAAAATAGTTCAGAAGGTCTAAGCCCTACCGTAGCTCCCATTTTCTTTCCCGCTCCCCTTGAAGCGCCCGTCAGCCGATGAAAGACGGCTCCACTTGGAGTTTCATGGGACACGGAAACTACTTCTGACTTGGCTTCTCACCCTACTTGTAATCCCCCTTGGCGGCCTTGTGAGGGTTATCTAAATTAAAACTGTGGTTATAGCTCCAGGTAGAAGTCGTACCTAAACCCCATGAACCTCCAAGCAAGGATAGAGGGTCGGCTGATGTGTTGGCAGAGGCAGGGGTGGCTGCGGAAAATCCTTTAGTGTGGGGGGCGAAAAAGACTTGGAATAGGGCTGGGGGGTATATGGTGGATACGCAAAAACCTGCATGACACGACTTGCCTTTTACAGTGGGAATAACGATGTTGTAGTATAATAAGGTCATTCAGGATTTTCAACTTTAACAGTATAATCCCAAACTTGATCAGGGCTTTAAGCGGAGAGTATAGATAATCATTCATGCTTGTACAGTATGTCGATGTGGGCGCTCCCGAAACGCTCTGTGTTGGTACCTTAAACCCTCAGCCCTAAACCTGAATGCTTGTCATTGATCTCCTCTTGTCCTTGTACGGCTGTGATGTCCTGCGTCACGACTCCTCCGTCTCTTTCTATAAGCCCCTAAACCCCAATGTACGACAAGGCCCTAAAGAGTTATTGGCATTATGATCCCAGATTCCTTACACAATTCCAGTATGGAGTACTTCAACTGGACGTCAGCTTGATGTTGGTAAGCATTTAGTCCCCGACATTCTTTGTTAAAAGGCCCCTTATACTGCTTTCTGAAAAGCCTTGAACTCTAATGTTCAACATTCCCGTCAAGAGACAGACCTTGCATATTGAGGGGCATATTGAATTTTAGGGGTGGTGGAGGGGTGCTTGGTATCATCATGAAACCCATAGGGTTCACGTAGGTATAAAGTAGTATATGGGAACACTTTATATACTGTGTCCTTTGGACCCTTTGGGAAGAGATGCATGCGGCTGGAAATTTCTGCCTGTGCCCTTCTTTGCAGATCCAACTAACGAATGTAAGAGTAATCTTGCAGTCTTCCTTTGGTCCAGGGTTTGGCGTTTACATTGGAGCGTGAGCTTTCGGGGTACTAGAGAGGGAGGGGGAAGGGGGACAGCATTTTAATTGGGGGTCCCACCGGGGCCACTGCTGCGATCTGATCTCTTGTTACGAGGTACTAGGTGTGGCTACAAAGCGCATGTATTGTCATCGGCCTTACAATTATTCCAACTCCGCGTACTATCTAACTAGTGTTGACTTGGCTATCCGGAGAGACGTTCTGGGCTTGTCATGTGTTGTCGTGCGTCAAAGACTCTTCGTCGTCCATGCGATATTCAGTTGCGGTCTGCTTCAAACTGGAACTAGAAGCTGGAGCGCCAAGTGCAAGAGAGGTCGTCTACAGCAATTCCAAACTCGGCGCCTAGGAAGAGCCCTAAGCTCAACAAAGCATTTGCACCCAGAGCTAAAGAAGAGCACTCGCCATCTACAATTGGCATGTCTGGAGCCAGCCCTTACGGGAAGAATTTGCAAGAGGCCGTTATGGCCTCAGAAGCCATTCTAGAACAACTTCATTCCCAAGATATGCCGGAAGGGCTCAAGGACTAAAGTATGATGATTTTAGTACCAAATGCTGCTAAAATCCTCACATACCCCTCCCTCTGGAAGGGAGCATCCGGGCTGCGAGAAGTCTTCTGGAAGTTGCGAAGTCAAGTATTGTGCCGCTCGAGAGTGCCGCTCGGAAGTCCTACGGTCAATGCCTTAATTCACCGAAATTTGGTTGTTTGAGGGTCGTATTATGGAATATTTGCATAAAGTTCATGGGGAACCTAGAAAAGGGTAGGTTTTGGTGGGTAAGGCGGTAAAAGATTTCTACGTGACCCTAGGTCTGAGGCTTTCGGGCTTAGGGTTTAGGAGCGTAAGCATGCAACATCCTAGAGTTCTGTGAGTTTGGAATATTCAGGCGATGCAGCTTTTTCAATATCCTTAAACCCTAGTATTTAACCTACCAAAACCTACTTTTTTGCAGGGTCCTATTATAAGATTTAGCATAGAAGTCATAGGGAACCAACAAATAGGTGTTTTGAAGGCTAAGGCAAACCCTTAACCCTAAAATCAGGGCTCGGCTGAAGCTTGTCGTTCGGGAATTTGATGTCTTGGGGGATGCGGCTGGGGCTTGTTAGTCCCCTCCCCTGGATTTAGGACTCAGGGTCTATAGGGTTTAGGGGGTTGAGGGCTTAGGGCTATGTCCTTCCCTAACCCAACCCCACCAAAAAAACAACACCAGAATATAGTACCAACTAATTATATATTATGGTGATAGTTATTGCTGGGGATTTGGGATTTACTAGCGGGAGCTGTGATTCGTATAACTTGCATACGGCCCCCACTCATTAGCAGCTGGACATAAGAATCAGAATGTGATGATAACCCGAAACCCCAAACCCTAAAACCCTAAACTCTAAAACCCTAAACCCTAAAACCCTAAACTCTAAAACCCTAAACCCTAAAACCCTAAACCCTAAAACCCCAAACGCTAAAATCCTAAAAACCAAAACCCTAGATGCCAGGCCCTAAACTAACCCTAAGGGTCCAAGGACCCAAATAATAGGGTTTTAGAGCCCAAATACTTCAATATTAATGGTATTTGGG
>CAJNIZ010017557.1:17666-33892 GCA_905231905.1 Symbiodinium pilosum
TCCAGGCCGTCTAGGGGCCTCCAGGTCCAGACCCTCCAGGGGCCTCCAGGGGGCTCCAGGGGCCTCCCAAAAAACCTTCTCAAACCTGATTTTGAACGAAAAATGCGCCCGCCGCGTACCGCCAAAGCCTCGAACCCTGGGCGAGGCCGAAATTTCACGCGGGATGGTCAGGCTGGACTAGGCCACCCACCATGGGGGGCTGAGGTCCGGCCAAGGCTCGGGCGTGTGTGCAAGGGGGAGAGTAGAGGGGGTTTTTAAAGGGATCTGAACGCCCTGAGGCTGGATGCCTCGGCGAATATAGTCCCTGGCGGTCCATACTCTCAAGGGAGCATTCGAAAGCCGCGACATTTCAACCGGCATAAACTGGGAAGGCTTGTCTCTGCGGATCCAGGAAAGGTTGCAGCAACCAGTTTTGGGGTGAAGGATTTAGGGTTGAGGGTTCAGGGTTTTAGGGCTTAGGGTTTAGGGTGTGTGCAGGATGCAGTAAGACTTCATCCATCCAGCGTAGATGGGTTTTTCTCTAAATCCTACACCCCCAAACCCTAGATGTAGATCCAAGAGCATACCCATAACCCTGAACCCTAAACCTTAAACCCTAGATGGGGTTTCAGGAGCATCTTCATGCTCAAGCCTCCAACCCTAAACCCTAAACCCTAAGCCCTAAACCCTAAACCCTAAATCCTAAACCCTATTAAGCCCATTCCTCCCTAAACCCTTTCCAAGCCTGCGCTATTGCTGCTGTGCGCCTTGCTGTGCGGCTCCTGGGCGCTGGCTGGCGGCCAGTACTGGGACCACACGGGCCCGATCCACGGGTACGTGAAGGAGCTCCCGCGCGGTGTGACGCGCAGAGGCTGAGGTGTGCTGGGGGGCGATCCTCCGCATCATGACGGACGTCAGTAAGATCCCTGTTCCGGGGCAGACTATGGATGTTGACCTGAGTGACGGAGAGGAGCCAGTCGTGATTCCCCCAAAGAAAAAGGAACCCAGGAAAAAGGGCTCGGGGTCACCGAGTAAGCGGCAGGCGGCTGAGATCGAGGGGGTCTCCCTGAAGGCGCTGAAAGGACTCTTCAAGGAGCAAACTCGCGAACTCAAGGGGAGCCTTCGTGAGGAGCTAGCCCAGGCCATCCAGGCCTCAGAGACCAAGCTGACTGGAGTGGTGTCGCAGGTGAAAACGGACTTAGAGACCAGGATCCAGGACAACGACAAGCAGCTGGGGCAAGTCAAGGGTCTGCAGGAAACGCTGCTGAGCCGAGTGGCCGCGCTGGAAACCAGGGGAGTTACCCCGGCGCCGGGAGGACTCGTCAGGCCGCCTACGGTTCTGTTTGGCGGATGGAAGGTGGAGACGAAGCGAAGTACCATCTTGGCTGATGTGGCTGCTGCACTGGACAAAGCGGAGGCAAGCGACTTGGTAGATCAGCGTCCGTGGGTACCGAGGGCGAGACATTCTATCTGCCTCTCGGAGATGAAGCTTCGGGAGGGCGAGACGGAAGTCGACAGGGAGCAGCGCATGCTGGCTCTCATTGCCAGAGTCAATGACCCCCGAGTGAGCGTCCGGAAGCTCGCCTCTGGGGGGACACTGTGGGCCACTGTGAGCAGGCCGAAAACGGACAGGGGCAACGGCTCCCATGCCAGCAAAGTCCGCAGATTGCTGCGCATGGTGGCAGCGGACTTTGATGAAGTGGACGCTGTGTATGACACAGGAAGCATCTGGCACAAGGATGTGCTTGTGGCAAGCGTCGACAAACCCCGCAATGGAGCTCATGTGCGCAAGGGCAAATTGGATGCGAGCTGGGTTGATCTGGTGGCACTCTCCAAGACTACGGGAAAGTCGCAGGACGATCTGGAAAGCATGTGGCAGCAGATCATGGGCTGAGAGCTAAGAGATGAACCGAGGAGAGGGAGCTCTTCGGTGGCAAACGCTGAGCGCATGGAATTTGTTGAAGGCGGGGGCACAGTGTTCCCTGCCGATGACAGTGGTGGCCTCCTGGTAGGTGCGGTGGAACCTGAGCCTGCCAACTGGGATGATGCCGCAGCTTTTCTACTACCTCCCTACCCCCAAGGGGCCTTGGAGGTGTCTGGCAACTTGGCAACGGGGGCTAGTTCGGCTTCTGTTGGTTGTAGCCTTGGCGGAGAGCACGTAAGGTTCGAGCAGAACAGATCGCTGCCGCACACACTTCCGCCGTGTACAGATTTTCCTCGTGATGAGTGTAGTGTTAAGGATGAGGAGGGGGCATCTTTCTTTCAGGAACGCGACCTGTTGGATTGGCATGCTGGTAACTTCTGTGCAGGTAGACGGGACTCCCGATTTCAGCTGACAGGTCCTAAGTACTTTGTGCCTGACGTCATCTATGCACCCTCCGATGTTGACCCCCATGAGGTCCTCAATGTGCCTGATTCGTGCCCGAGCCAGGAGCGCTTGGGTACGGATTTGAACACGCCAACAGAGTCGGAGCTGCGCCTTCATACTTGGAACGTGGCAGGTGCGAGTGCCAAAATGGTTAAGACTCTCGTGTCCCAGGAGTTGGATGCTGAGGTGGTTGCGCGGCAGGAGTATCCCAAACAGGCGGCAGGATGGCAACTTGTCAAGGGGGAGACCTACCACGGACTGATCCATCAGAATTATTTCATGTACCGAGCTGTTGCCATCTTCTACAGGGTCGGGGTCTTTCACCTGTTGGGGAGAACAGCGAGCGAAAGAGGCATGTGGTTGCACTTGAAGCACATCGAGACCTCTAAGGAAATCGGGGTAGGATGTCTTCACTTGCCTAACAACCAGCCGAGAGAGGAGAATCAGCGCCTGCTCCAGCAATTCATGCGTGAGAAGCCGCGGCCGGGGTCCGCGGGAGTGGTGCTAGGAGATTTCAACACTCAGTTCAAGTGGTCGGTAGTGGAGAACATGTGTGTCCCCAGCATCATTGACACCAGGTGGGCTGACCTGAGACAGGTCATGTCCGAACATGGGTTCCAGCAGACCCCACCGCCACCGTGTCAAGCGACCACACCGACATTCCACTCCAGAAAGGCAAACACGACAAGCACGCAGATTGACGGGTGTTTTGTGGCAGGGCTTGCATGTACCATGACCATTAAGGTGGATAGCAGGGTCCGGGTTGGCACGGATCATGACGGAGTGGAATTGAGAGGGTTCTTTAAGGGTAAGAGGCAGAGGGAAAGAAGGGTGAGGGGTGGTGGACCGATGAGGGTTGTGGCTTCCCCCCCCCCCAGTGACCGCCGTTGACCAGCCGACCCTCGAAGCCCTGGCCTCCAAATGTTGTAAACCCGCCTCCCTCGGTGCTAAGTTCCGACCCAGCCTGCAGTTCGCACCATGCGTGAAATCGCCAGACAAGGAAGAGATGCGCAGGCGTGGAAGACTTACTTGCAGGCACATAGACAGGAGAAGCAAGAGTGGAAGGGCGAGAGAATCGAGAGGGCGAGCTCAGATTGGAAACTGTACAAGTCGCTGACAAAAGCCAAAAGGGCGTGGGGGGATGAGTATATGGTCGCGTCAACTGCAGCCAATCCAGTGGCAGAAATCAAGCAGCACTTTGACACCGTTTTCCATGATGACCGGAGACCAGACATAGAGGGTGAACTCCAGAAAGTAAGTCAGAGGTTGTGCTGTGACCAGGCTATGGTCCCTTTTTCGAAGCAGGAGGTAGTGCGCGCTATCACCCAGGGGAAGACGGGCAAGGCCACGGGCCCAGATGGTGTCCCCACCGAACTCCTCAGGGATATGATGCAGCATGAGCCCTCAATCGAAGCGTTCCAGGATTTCTTTAACCAAATTATGCAGTCTGGTGACGTCCCACGACAGTGGGATCGTTCAGTGGTAACATTGTTGCCGAAGATTCTGCCACCATCGGCCCCCAAGCAGCTAAGACCAATAGCGCTTGCGTCTCATTACATCAAAGGCTTTCGCGCGTCTACTACTCAACAGGCTTTCAAGGGAACTTCAGCCTCAGGGAGAACATCAGCTAGCAGGCAAGAATCGTCAAGCTGCTGATTTCATTTGGCTTTCTGTTCGTCTTGCTCATCTATGTAGAGAGTGGAAAACGGATTGCTACGTATTGAAGCTGGACCTGCAGAGGGCATTTGACTCAGTGGACAGAGTTCGTCTTGCTACTAAACTCTGCGAATGGGCGGGGACTGCTAAACCTTTTGAGACCAGAAGCCTTGTCCGAATGCTTGCCAGCACAGAGCTCTTGCTGCACCTCCCGTGGGAGGACTATGCCATTGAGGCTAATGTCGGGGTAAAGCAGGGAGCTACCGAAAGTCCGCTGCTGTTTGCCCGCCTGTTGGACGACATCATGACCTCAGTTGGGTTGGCAAGCGATGCTCCCACATTGCCTGATTTGTGTCACGACAGTGCAGTTTTTATGGACGATGTACTAGTGTGGAAGCTGACTTTGGAAGGGCTCCAGCGTTTCGTTGACAAGCTCCTCCCTCTGCTCCTCTACTATGGTCTTGCGGTCCAACCTGAAAAGTGTAAATTGCTGTGTCTCAGAGGGTCCAGGGCGAAACCACTGCGCATGGAAGGCAAGGACCTGTTTCCTCTCCCAGAAGACGAGGTGCTCATGATCATGAACCTCCCCCTGGGTTTGGCGTCTACAGAACAAAGGGTTCTTGAGTCCATGGTGGATAAGGCCAGGGGAAAGTTCTTCGGTATCCTTCACATTTTGTGCTCCTCCGCTCCGCTCTCCTCGCGGGTCAAAGTTCTGGAGGCCGTTGTCTTTGGGTCGCTCAGATGGTGCCTGGGAGCGCTAGTGCCAACAGTCCAAGCGCAGCAGCTGCTCAACTATTTTCAGTGCAACTGCATGAGGAGAATGATGGGGATCAAAAGGGGTGCAGGAGAAAGGTGGATCGACTTTGAGGCTAGAAGCCTGCGGATTGCAAGGGCAAAAATCTTCCAGATGTCAAAAACTCGATGGGGCGACAAGCACCTTTCTGCGTTCTGGCGATACACAGGGCACCTGGTCAGGGAAAGTCAACAACACAGCTCGTCGGTGGCAGGTATCCTCTCAGGGTTTCGAGATCTAGTGTGGTGGACCAGACAAAGAGAATTACTCCGGGGCGTTCGGCATCACCGGCACTTTCCGTTCTTAATGAACACAGAACGTCGAATCGCTACAACAGTAGGGAGTGATGCCTGGCGGGTGGCTGCGTGCAACAGGGCACAATGGAGAGGGTTTGAGAAACAGTGGATCACACAGGAACAAGTACCGTGGGCGTCGGGTAGGCAAACGTCTTTGACAATGTGAGGGCATCTGTGCGAATGAACAGCTGAGTATTGCAGCTCTGCTGTGAGAAGCACCGCCCTAGCGTAGCTCAAGACTCCAGCCATGGGTGGCGTCACGCTTTACCAGTATCTACATGTGGTCTCCCTCGTGACCGTTTTGGCGCAGGGAGGAGTTAGTGCCGTGGGCCCCTCGTGACGAGTTGGCCGGCATGCCTCTCCCTCGTACGGAGGAAAGCACCTGGAATGGAACTGGGTCAATGTGGTGGCCTCCTCTTGGTGATGAGGCCCTGTCTCTTGCCCCCCGGAAGGCGGGCTTGTGTCCAAGAACGAAGCAGAATGCAAAGTGCATGTTGGAACAGCGAGCGGTACGCCTCGGATACTGCCCACTGGGAGCGGCCTTCCTGCCTGGATAAGCAGCCAGTGAAGAACAAGAAGGATCATGCTCCACGGTGTCACTACAGATGCGGCAGATGCTCCTCGGAGTGCAGGGTTGGAGGCCTAAGATGGATCCCTGATCAGCGCGTGAGCGTGGCTGCTGGATGGGAGGAGACTGACGGCTCTGGCGTGATACAGGAGGGCGAGGGCTGCCTGGCAACGCCCATGTACGTTACGGATTGACGGGGTGCATGAGGGCAATGACGTGCCTGAAGGGCTTGCAGAGGAGGGCGAGGACTGCCTGGCAACGCCCTTGTACGCTACTGGGATTGACAGGGTGCACGAAGGCATGGACGTTGTGCTGAATGTCGAGGTGCGTGAGGGCAATTGCATGGTTGAAGGGTCTGCGGATGTTGAAGGGGACGTGTACATGCATGCAGCCTGGACGGGCCATCCTCGAAGCAGGGCAGTCGTCGGTAATAGGCAGGCCGGAGATGGCAACCAGAAAAGCAGGTTGGAGAACCAAGGGCCCAAGGGGATGAACTTGAGTTTGGCAAGGAAGCTCAGCTTCCCTCGTTTCTGCGCATTCTGTTCATTGCCCGCATACTGACCCTGGTAAAGCCTTTTCCCGCGCACCTGCACGATCTCTTCAGCTTTTGTCACAACACTCTCAGTCTCGACAGTCGAGGACAAGTGGCGTAGTGGGGAGCATGGCCTTTCGACCCCTGGCAGAATACACGCCTCCGACCCAAAGGGTTCCAGCCTCGCTCTGCATCTGAAGTCTCTCAGTGTAGTAGAGGTCCTCCACTGGGATACCCTTCCTGCAGTCATGCTTTTGCAGCAAGTGTTCTGGAACTCCACACGGACATATTGGGAGCTGCGGCAGACCATGAAGAGTCCTCCTTCATGCAAAGAAAACGAGGACGGTCACCGACCCCCAGGAGAAGAAGGCGCCAGCGTCAGGAGAGGGAGCGACAGCGGGATAGACAACAGCGAAGGCACGAGTGGACGGTCCATGCGGGAAGAACCAAGGCCACGACGGAGACCAGTTCCAGGAGGCCATTAAGGGCGCCATGGCAGCGAAGACCAATGACCCCACCACGGCCCTCTAGTATTCCGGCTACCGCGGCGGCTTCCTCGAGCTGCGAAGTTCCTCCTCGCCCCGATGCCCAGATGGGTGATAACGTCATCTGGTGGTCTGAACTCATAGGGCTGAATGACCCTATGAACAACAGCGTCACCGTGCTCTCCGACCAGACGGTGGAAACCATCATCTCGAATATCAGGGAGATGACGGTGGAACACCGCGCCTATATGCTCTCAGAGCTCATCCCGTTCTTGGGTGCACTGATGGCCGAGCTCCTCAGGGCCATTGCCACAGCCATCCAGCAAAGCCAGAACGAGGTGGTGGCGGTACCAGTTGACGACGAGGACGAAGCAGTGCATCAGTGCAGTATGATCCGGCAGTCCCTTTTGGCTCGCGGCTGTCGATGCTACAAGCTCACTTAAATGGGATGAGCGACGGCCAGAGCGCACAGGTTGCGGCCCACCTGCAGATCCTGATAGGTCATCTCCGTCGACTAGCAGGAGACCTCACGACAACACCGGGATCGCTTTGAACGCCTGGAGGCTCTGGTTGCGACCTATGCTGGTGAATGTGAGGAAACGCCACTGTCGTTGCAGGTGTGGGGAGAACATCAGCTCCAAGCTCTCGTGCCGTACCTAGGGGGTGGCGCTGGAAAAACTCCGCAAGTGAACAACCAGACTGAAGGGCATGCAAGTGGGGCACCTACTGCAAGCAGGGCTGCGAGTTCGACAGACGTGGTGGTCGTTGACGACTCTAGTGGGATGGCCCCCCTAGAGGCGCTGGAGGTCCCAGAATACCGAGTCCAGCGTGCACCTGACGGCCCATGGCTACCTGCGAGCGAACAGGAAGCTGCGGAATTCAGAGCACATGATCAGGCGATCAGAGAGCAGGCCCTGCAGCAGGAGAAGCTGGATGAAGAAAACTTCCAACAATTCGAGGCGGCGCTCAGCCAGAAATGGGATGACTGGGCCATACGGTCGGAGCTGGACAGGGAAACACCCTGCCGAGCAGAAAGCGGATCCGTGTGGTTGTGAGTGTGGGAGACGCCGCAGGTCACCAGGTTGGTGAGGCACAAGTGGAAGGTACGATGGAAGCCGGCCAACAGCCAGTGGTGTCTTTCCAGGTCACGGAAACCTTGCTGGGAACGACAGAAGATCCTGCTCTGGAAGTTGGACCGGCAGCTGTGGCGTTGCATGCGAGCCCCCAACTGGCGGAGTTTGATGCGGAGTGCATGCCTGGCATCCCGGATGCAATGAAAGCATTCATGGCTACGAGGGAAGCCAGATATTGGCTGCACCAATTCATGGAGGGCATGGCAACGGAGGACATGATTTCCAATAGGTTCGGGATGGCAGTGCTCGAGACCTTCCAGATGTGGATCGCCATCCGGGATGACGTGGACATGCAGGTCAGGAACTGTGGGGATACTGTGAGAGGCATAGCTGACGCCGCATATGAAGAAGGTGAAGAGGGATCAGAAGCCACCACTGTTGCGGTGGGAAGGGATGAGGAAGCAGCAGACACCATGCTGGCCAGGAAGGGCTACATAGAACCGACTGGTGAAAATGCCGGCGCGAGGGACAGTGAGCACGAAGAAAGCCAAGAACGCGAAGCTGATGAAGTGGCGGCCGTGGCACCTGGAGTGATCTCGGAGGACAGGGAGGGCCAAGTCGGAGTTACAGCTGAGGCGCTGGTGGCAACAGGTGCTGAGGGTGTCGCTGGCATGGATGAAATGGTCGGTCATGGTGTCCCTGATGACCGTGAGTCTGAGCACGTCACGGATGAGGCTGTTGAGGGACATGGTGAAGCCAGGGAAGAAGATGACCAGATTGACCCGCTCACGGGCATCCCAGCCAAGTGGGCAGCGTTCTGGAGAGCCACCAACGCGAATGCAAGCATTGGTGCTGGTTTGCCGGGGCCCTCTGAGCTCGCAAGAGGAGGGTCTCTTAGTGATGGCTTGGACACCCTGCCGGGAAACACGCTGGCCAGCTCCGCACAACAGGAGAATATCGAGGAGATGCAGACCTCGGCAGCGGCGGCGACGTCCTCCTCTGACCCCCACACAACGAGCTCCTCTGATGGTAAGCGGCAAACTGATCTGAAAGATTGGTTGAAGTAGGGGGGCTGTGCTGCATGGTTCGACTGGCTGAGCATAGTAGAGTCCGGAAGAGCTGGCCTGGTAAGCGGGCAAACTGATCTGAAAGATTGGTTGGACTAGGGGGTTATGCTGCATCTGGCTTGGGGTCTTGGTAACCTCTGCAAGGGTAGGGCTGTCGCTGTTTTCTTGGAGCGTCTGGTGGTAAGGGCCGGCTCACTGGGACTGTGCTTTCGAGCATTTCCGTTGACCTTCGGGCGGCGGAGAAAAGGTCCGACAAAAAAAAAATCCTAAACCCTAAACCCTGAAGCCTTGATCCGGAACTTTCAACCCCGGTTGTTCCCTGCCGCCCCATCAGTTAAAGTACTTTTCCTTCGCACTGACTGAAATTACAAAAGCCCCAGAATAAGATGATATATATATATATCAGGGTTTAGGATTTAAGGTTTTGGGGTTTATATATATATAGATATATGTTTGTTTATTATTTAGGGTTTAAGATTTAAGGTATCTGCTATCTGATATTGTTCTACCATCTTGGGGATAGGTATCATTACCTCGCACTCTGAACCCTAAAACCTCAGGCCCAGCAAGTATACGGCAAAAGACGGGATCTCGGTCAACCTTGTCAAAGGTATCATCCGTACAATTTGTTTGCAGTTACGCCGCGGACTGGGAAGGTCAGTAATTTGAGGCATGAAGCTAGTAATTAGTAGAAGGCGAAATAATATCTGCATGACACGGGCAGGTTACTCCATCGAGCTCGGAACACTGTTAGGCGGCGCATGTCCAAGCATAGCTAAGATCCTGCAAATCTTGCACAACACAATTTGCGCTGCTTGCATTACTTGATCCCAAAAGCATGTCGACCGTTTTGGGGTTTTGGGCCACTGTTCTACCTACTGTTGGTGTCCAGGTAGCTCAAACCCTAAACCGTAAACCCTGAATTATTGGGACTTGCTGAGACCCATATGGGGGTTTCCCCAAATTCGGCATACTTTGGTTGTCCCGAGAATCAGGATTATAGCGTTTTGGGGTCTATATTAGGGCTCCCTTATTTTGGGAAACCACCAAATACCAGGAAAGCCACAGTGCAGCTTGGTTATTTCTAAAACGGCTCGGTTCGATGTCATATCATTTTCCGATATTTTCCGTTCGGCTCGATGCGACTGTTTTTTTTACATAACAAGGTTCTTTGCTATTATTGGATCGTTTCGGTGGTTTATTGCACGTCTTTCTGCTGGATTTTGCTTTGTAATTTTTGTGCAAATTCTCAAGGGTCTGGGTTGATGCACGCCAAATTTCACCAACCTTTTGTGTGCTTAATATTTATTTTCTAGGCGTTTCCAGCAGGATATGCCGCATGATGTTTTGCAGCCTTGCAAAAATCATCCAACATTGATTCTCGGAGAAGGTCAGAGATGATTGTTCAGCCCCGAAAAAAAAAGGTCGTCGTGATTTTTAGTGTTGTGCATACAATTCCAAAAATGGGCGTGGTGGTTACACTTGTCCCAAACCGTGTCAGGGCGAAGATTATTTACAGTCCGATTATGAGCCCACCTAAGTCCTCTCCATCGGTTGTATTTGGTGAATATAGTGCTTGTTTTGAGTAGGTTATAAGGACCCATGGTATTTTTTCAGTTCTTGGAGGGCTTGCCGAATGGTTTTTTGCAGACCTACAAACATCTTCCAGCACTGGTTATTGGGGAAAGTCAGGGATGACTTTTCAGCCTCGAAAGAAAATCATTCGTGGTATCTCTTAGGGTTGTGCACACAATGCCAAAGATGGGTTCCGAATTAGTGGTATTTCTACTTGTCGAGGATAAGGTTACCTACAGGCCGATTATGAGCCCACCTAAGTCCTCTCGAGCGATTATATTTGGTGTATATACTTGCTGTTTTGAGTGGGTTATAAGGACCCGGCATGGCCCTTGAAGTTCCAGGAGGGTTTCAGCAAGACATGCCGAGTGTTCTTGTGTAGCCGTGCAAAAAAAACTTTCGTCCTAATTGTAGCCGTCGTCACACAAGCGTAGGTGGGAGTAGGAGGAGTAGTAACAGGAGCAGTAGAGGTAGCGGTAGCAGTTGCAGTCGCAGTAGCAGTAACAGGAGCAGTAGCAGCAGTAGTCGAAGTGGTAGTGGTAGTTGTATTAATGGTGTACTTGGACTAGTACTGGAGCAGGAAGCCCTCCGACCCCAAAACATGAAGTCCACATGATTTTTCCGGGCCCTGCAAAACTCACTTTGAAGGCCAACCGACCCCAAACCACAAAAAGCTACTCGACCCACAACCGCAAATGGAGTGGGAAGTCTTCCGACCCAGAAAACACGAAGTCAAACTAGCTTTTCAGGCCTTGCAAAAATCATGTTAGAGGCTTTTCACCCCTAGCCTCATAAAGTCACTTGGGAAGCTACCCGACCCCCAGAGTTTGCCAGACGTGGGCCACCTGATTGCCTAGGCCTTGGACTCCTCCTTGCTAGGCCTTGGATTCCTTAGATTGCTCCTATCTCGAACCACGGATCTTGCCAGACATATGCCAATGCGTGTTCCTAGCTTTGGAAAAATCTTTCTGGGCACGCCACGCCCCAAGACGCAGATGGAGGTCGGCTCGGAGTCGTTTATTCGATGCGGTTCGGGCGGATCTTGACATGACATGTTGTCGGCTCACACGGTTAGATGCGGGATTACATATTTCTGTTGTTGCGAATTCGGTTTTTGTGGTTCGATTGATTCGGGGCCGGTGCGAATGACAGCCTTCATGAATGTATCATCAGGCACTCTGATTGGCGCAGGAGCCAGCAAGGCATAATTGCTGCTATTGCCATTCCTGCGCTACTGGTACTAATACTGTTACTCCTTATGTTGCTGTTGCTTGTAATAAAGGTTACTATCCGACTTGAAACCTAAAATTTGGGGGCCCTAAACCCTCGCCCCCAACACTGAGCTTTATCCCTAGATTAGATTTTAAATTCAACACCTAAACAGCCAACCTTATACCTTAATAAGAAGAACATGGAAAGCCCATCGTAATCTCTCTGTAATCGTGCTTGATCGCGAGGGCCCCTACGGTCCCCCTGTTCTCATAACATTTCAGTTCAGGAAGTGTGGCGAGCACATCAACATCTTTACAGAAGCCTATTGGGCACCTGGGCTGTGTTTTGTGGCTTGCGGGCAGGCCCTCCTTGAACCCTAAACCCTTTAGCCCTAAGCTCTAAACTGAAAGATTCATGGCTTGGGCTCTCTGGTGCTTTGGGGTCTGCGTCTTAACGCTATTCGGTTTAGTGATCTGAAACGAGGGTTTAGGGTTCAGGTTTGAGGGTTTGGCTGAAGGGCTTTGGGGAGTTTAGATTTGCGAGGTTAAGAATTGAGGCTTCTGGGTTTGGCTTACGGTATAGGGTTGAGGGTTTGGGATTCAGGTTCGAGGGTTGCGTAACGTTTGCAGTGGGTTTATCTTGACCGTAAAAGTAGGTAAAATCCAACCCCAAACCCCGAAAACTGGGCAAGACAGGATCATTTTACATATTTTGGTGTTCAGGTAAAGTATTAGAGTTTGAATGGTCTAGGGTTTAGGGCTGACCCAGACCCATACCCCGCAAAAGGATCGAACACAAAACAGGTGTGGGAATCCGAATTCTGCAAGATTTGTTTGAACTACCGTAGCAGCCTATACTCATGTACAAGCCTGGTATTTTCAAAGGACCATTAATGGTGGGCATAGGGGTCCCTTGGGTTGGTCTAATATTGTCCCTAGTATGTGCCCTAATACAAACTCATGACCCTAACTGCACAGATGTTGAGTTTAGATCACACCCAAGCTAGAACCTCTGCAGTACTCAAGAGTTCCTCCATCCACTCAGCACTTCAGGACCACGACCCCAATGCCAATGGCCCAGCTCAACGGCACTTCTGGCGTGGACTTCGACTCTCGACTTTTCCGGCTTTTCTGTGTAGCTGCTCGAAGGGTCAAGGTTTATGAAGTTCAGGTTAAAGGGCAGGGATATTGGCTTTAGGGCCCGGAGGTTTGGTGTTATTCAGGTTTGGGAATTTGGGCTGTCTTCGGAGCTTTCAGAGTTCGATTTGAGCTTTGACGTGCTTGCCCCCTAGTTACATAACTGTATTTCGGAGTCCTAAAACTACGATTTATAGAACTTGTAACCACATTTATCCCAACCTATAGCCCAGCTTATAACTAGGGGGCCCCTCCCTGTACATGGGGCATACCTCTTTTAAGGGTGGTCTCTTTCCCGCTCTTCTACAATCTCATGCTCGCGTGCGGCGGCTTATGTATCACGACCCTGCGCCCTCGAACGGTATCAACGAAGTCTAAGTTTTCTTTGCATACTACAGATAGTCTAACGCAGCCAAGGCTTCAGCTTAGTATGAGCTATAGTCGGAACTCCTGAAATGGAGTTACGTAGGGGATCATATAGCAGTACATTACAGGTGTTATGAAGGGGGATACTAGGTGTTTGGACTATGGCTCATGTTGTTCCTACATATAAATTAAGCTTCAGGTTGATACTATTCGTATTCTCTTTTGTCGTGCTATCCGTAGTCAAGGCTGCAGCTTTATGCTGTTCGCATGCCCCTCGGCCCTAAACCCTGAACCGTAAACCTTACAGTGCCGCCTAAGTAGATAGAACACGGGGTATATGGGGAACTGGTCTTGGAGTGATTGGCAGTACCTGGAACCCCAAGCAGAAAGCTCTGCCCACCTTGGTGGGCGTCGTTTAAAAGCGCATATATAAGCCATGACCGTAGTTGGGAAAATCTGATGGCCCAAACGGTCTGGTAAAGCAAGGTGGATTATAGGAAGTAAGCCGTAAGCCCCAAGTGAACCCACCTACCTTTGCGCGAAAGGCTAGGTACTCCAGTAGTACCCTTTTTCCCTTTTTATTTCAGGTCTCCTCTTATTAAAGCTGAATAGTAGGACAAAGGGTACCCTCATGATTAAGGGGTTAATGGGGAACCTAGAAATGCACTTACCTTAAGGGTCCAAGGACCCAAATTATAGGGCTTTAGGGCCCAAATATTAAAATATCAACGGTATTAGGACCCTAAAACCCTATTATTTGGGTCCTTGGACCCCTTGGGTTGCAAGCCCAATGACACAATCGAAAGGATGGCCACCCATACCTAGAAATCTCACTCCTGATTCAACCCGTGAGGACCCAATATACACGTGGGCCCATGGCATCATGGGACTTACTAACTACGGTGAATACTAAAAAATCCTGCATGGCCCTAAGTACTTTATACCTGGGGAATAATGGCATTATTGTACAGTAAGGTCATGCAGGATTTCTAGTATCAACAGTATTTATAATTGGGATTATAACTCTACTTCATTGGGGTAACCCCTATAAGCCCATTTAGAAGGATTATGATTCAGCTTATAAGAACAATTATAAGTTTTTACTAAGTCCCATGGGCCTCCAAGTAGGGCTTGCGGCTTCAGGTACCCAAAACCTATCAAATGACAATACTGTGACCTGAGACCCCATCATTTGGATACTCGGACCCTCGAGGACTCTAGGCTTCACATAGACCATCTCAATGAAAAGATGCTTCATCCTTGAATGGGATCCGCACAGATATGTTTAATGTCTGGGGCCCCCACGAACACACCCATTCGGAAATATGCGCTACCCGGCCGCCAAACAACTTGTATTCAGTCACATCATTGCCGTCGAAGGAGTGCAGTACTACGACCCATCGCACTGGGGCCCCAACGCACGGGATGGTGGCAAAGCGCTGGAGACCACACTTCGCTGTTTCACAGCTCATGTTAGACGCTTCCGTTTTTGTGTGGGATCCCAAAGGCTCTATGTAGGTATATGATTTATACTTAGGCCCTAGAAGTATACAATATTCTTACATGGACCCTTTGAGGGAGGGGTTCAGTAACTAGTTTAGTATCAACGGTCACTTCAGATTTGTCTTGGTGCCTGCATTGAGTCCCAGAGGGTCTCCTTCCTTTGAGGTTAAGGATTTAGGGTGCAGGGCCAACTACCCTCTTGTATACTACGTCTCCTACACGAACATGCTTAATTGCAACCCGATGGAGGTTCTACCTTCATTCGCTTTGAAGCCGCTCAATTCAAGGGAAAACCCTGAGGAGCAGAGTATGGGGGGTTCCTAGGCACGTCCAGCACTGCCCTAAACCCCGAACCCTAAACCCTAAACCTTGAACCCAAAATCCTAGATAGTAGTTGCCAGTCTATTTTCCATCATCCCTATATAAGCTCTATATAATACCCCTATAGTTTCAAACCCTAATCATGCCCTAGCACAACTGGGCGGCTGTCTTTACGTATTAAGTGGGTTGGTTTAGGGTTCAGGATTTAAGGGTTTGGGTGACGGTGTAGGGAGTCTACTTGCTACATAACAGGAGTTATGAAGCTGACAATGGAATGATTTGGGATAACAAGTAGACTTTGGGTACTGCCCCCACTCAGTAACAGTTGGATAATAATTATAGTATGGTTATATATAGCCCTTCATAGGACCCCTACTATAGACTGTTACTGGGAGGGGGGCAGTACCCAAAGTAGACTTCCTAAGCAAGAGAGCCTTCGAGATGAAACTCTCAAATGGTTTAGGGTTTAGGGTTTATATTAGGGTTTAGGGATTAGGGTTTAGGGATTAGTGTTCAGGGTTTAGGGTTAGTACAGGTTTTGGGTAAGTATTTGATAATTAGGTACTTAGACCCTTAGGGTAAGCCTCAGACCCGGTTTTTGGCCTGAGGGGTTCAACGTATTTTTGGGGGGTCCAACCGCCATACACGACTAGTCACTTGAAAAAAGATTTGGTTTTACCCTAAGGCTCCAAATAGCCCAATGTAGGTCATATTTATAGACTTTGGGGCCCAATGTAGGTATTATTTATAGACATGGAGCCCTAGGGTTAGGAATTGCCGGTATTTGCAGGATTACGAATGGGTGCATAGGGACCTTAACCCTGTCCCTTGAAGCCCTAAACACCTAAGCCCTAAACCCCTAAAGCCTGATAGTTGTGCCATGTGGGCTGATCCGAAGTCATTGGCCCTGTGCAAGAGCCCAGCGTAAACCCTTGGCGGTCCTTCTTTTTGGGGTGTCCATCCTTAAATTTTGTAAGGTATAAAATCATAACGTTCTAGGGTTGTCCCCAGTAGGGTTTTGGGTGTAGGGTTTGGGGTTTAGGGTTAGGGGACAGACATCGATGAATTAGGCGAGCCCAAGGGGAGCATGGAGACATAACATTTTCTGGACTGCCTAAGCTCTATCACGTCTATCTACCCAAGTATGGCTCACCACGCCAAGCATGGAGAAATCATACCGCCTAAGTTTTAAGGTCTATATGAGTGGTTGTCGAAATTATGGTCCCTTTTTTTGATCCCTATCATAATACGGCCCCTAATATTTAAGGTATTCAAAAAGGGACCATCATTTTGACA
>CAJNIZ010017557.1:43467-71268 GCA_905231905.1 Symbiodinium pilosum
GGTTTAGGGTTAAGGGTCAAGGGTTCAAGCTTGGGATTTAGGGTTAGGGTGGCGGCTTCTCGTGGGCATTGCCCATGTAGGTGTCAGGATTGAAGCTCTACATTGTGATTTATTCTAATAACACTAAGCCCTAAACTCTAAATCCTAACGCCGAACCCTATACCCTAAACCCTACGTTGGTTTGGGTCATAGAATTTTGGCCTCGGCTTCCAACCCCAAGCCCTACAACCTTCAGTTTGGGGTTCCCAGGCCGGGCTCCTAATCTGTAACTCGTGGCAACACGGTCTAGTTCAGGTTTTCTTGAAGGTTTCAAAGTGAGGGATTTTAAGGTTGAGCGTCTAGGATTTTAGGGCCTGGGGTTTTGGGGAAGGAAGTTTGGGAAGGAAAAGAAGGAAGACGGTCACAGCTGTCATAAGACAGACAAGTAGTGTCAGCACCAGCAAATCAGAGCCAGCCTAGGACATGCACATTTGGATTTCTTTCTGCATGAAGACTGTCAAGTTGGATTTCAGAAGTAGCTTTCGAGTGTCATTTTAACAATTAGGATCATTTTTTTCTGGTTTCTTATGCGTAGTAATGTTGCTGCTTTTATGATTCGTAATACTTATCGTTCACCATCACTAGGGCTTGAAGTGCTCCTTAGCCCAGGGTTTGGGGTTTGCGCTTTATGCCTTGTAGTAGGCTTATATTTGGATGTTCAGGCTAACTATAGCACCAATTACCACTTCAGTTATTTTCTCCACCTAGAGCCCTGTCAGGGAGTGCTGGGGGCTTCATGCGTGGGGTAAGAGCATGCGCACAATTATAGATTAGCAAAGCGTTTATGAAAATCCTGAACCTCCGAGTGGGCTTCCTAAACCTTAAGCCTAAGCCCTAGATTCCACATCCTAAATCCTAAACATCCAAGTAGGTATGAATTCAGTTGCTCCCCAGGCAGGGTAGGGCGGCGTGCCTGGTGGCCTGCCTTCAGCCAAGTTGCAGCTGGGACGCAGTTCTCTGACAACTTCAGGCCTGCATGACCATCCCAACATGAGTGCAAGGACTCAAAAATGAAGGGCTGTAGGACCAAAATCCATTGAGAGTGTGTTTTTCCGCCTAAACCCATCAGATCTGAATTGGCACCTCAGCTAAGGATCTAGAAATTATTCTTCTGTCTGTAGACCAAAGGTTCCGGACTGCTAAAATAGAACACCCAATGGTAGACACAACCTTCAGATTCTGTCATGGGATTATCTGCACGCCTGAAGGTCAGGATTGTCATTGTTGTTTATGTTTTTCGGGTGGCCGAGAGCCTAAGGCTTCCCGGTTTAGGGTTTAGGATTTGGGGTTTAGGGCTTAGGGATTAGGATTTAGGGTTTAGGGCTTAGGGTTTAGGATTTAGAGTTTGTGGCTTAGGGTTTGGGAGTTAGGGTTTAGGGCTTAGGGTTTAGGATTTGGGTTTAGGGTTCTGGGCTGAACTTGCCGTGTTCTATGCCTGCATGGATGCCAAGCAGTAGCACCAACAGACATGCTCATAAGCCTTTCAAGATCCATGAGTGCGTTCAAATGGCACACCCCAAGTGCCTGAATTGTCTTTCAGGAAAGGCAAACGCCACCCTCCTCGCACACCCTTCTTGCAATACTGCTGAATTCCACACACTTCTTCTGAGCCGCAGTACTCAAGAATCCAGAAACCGCCTGGAATCCTCTACACCTGAAATTTATACATGACCCTAGATGTCGTTTCATGGCAACCACTCAGGTTCTGGATGCTACTACCCACTTCAAGCACGGCTGGGATGTTGTCCTGGTTGACTCCCGCTTTCGCACCGCCTGTGCGCTGAAGAGTCTTTTGGCGACCAGGCAGGAAGACATTCCTCGAAGCTTGGCGAAGAAACCCTAAACCCTAAACCACTAAACCCCTGAACCCTAAATCCCTAACCCTAACCCCCTAAACCCCTAAACCCTAAACCCCCTGAACCCTAAACCCCTAAACCCTAAACCGGGCGTTGGGGACCAAACATCTGGCTTCAGTCAGGGCCCTCCAAACTGCCCTCAAACAAGGTCTGTGTAGTTCCTGCTTGGGCTTTATATAACCTATTAGGGATCAGGGTTCAGGGTTTAGGGTTTAGGGTCTTTATATAGTCTATAGAGCGTACTTGGGGGATCTAGGAGGATTTGGGTGTTTGAGTTAATTGCTGAGGGGACTAGCTTCCTGGAATCTCGGCGCGCAAGCTCATCAGGATTTAGAGGTTGAGATGGTATTAGATCGTCTACACCCAAACCCTTTCGAGTAGAACCCTCAAATTAATCAGTACCCTACGTCACCATGGGAGGTCTCCCTAAACCCTATAACCCTAAACCTTAATCCTTTGCAGATTCTTCCTGGGGTATGGGTAAGAACTTTCTGCTTCAAGTCCTGCCCAAAACCCCTGGAACTTGAAACCACATGAGCTATTGTCTATAAACTCCAAGGGTTATATACGGCTATAGGCTGTATAGGGGATTCTTACAGGGGTTCTTTGGGGGGACACTACCTGATGCCCTGGGGCTGTTCCTAGTAGTTCTTGTATGCATTCTTTGCAGGCAGCTAGGGCGCAGGCCATCTATTAGTGCTGCCTGCGCCTCCCAGAGAGATAGTTGGAAGCAAGGGCCAAGACTACATGGAGTATAGACTATGGCTCACAGATTACCAAAGTCCCCTTCCTGTATCATTTCAACAAGACCTAAATCCGATGCCCAGGATCGGTTGTCATGGTTCCTTGGCCGTCGCTGAATGGTTTATAGGGTTTAGGCTATTTTTACTTGGTTCCTGGGACTTAGTATTTACTCTCAGCTTAGAATCCCGCGCAGGCAGGGTTCCATCTCCAGCTGTGAATCCCCCCAAGTAAGCCTCCCCGGGAAAAGGATGGAAGTACGGGGGAGGGGGGGGCTATGCGGGCTTCCACGTTTGTATGGGGGCAGTTAATGGGGTTCGAAGAGGCCTAGACCCCTACACTGCAAGAGGTGTTACTAGAGATTCAAATTGACAGATCTCAGAGGGTTTAGGGGTTTAGGGTTTCGCAGATTTTCATGGCTCTGCGGGATAAGTTGATTCAAGGCTTAGGACCCTTTAGGTGTATCCAGAGTGTAGGGCCCACATAGATTCTAGGTACGATAGAGGATGCTGCGTGAAAGGTTTTTTTTGGGAAGTCCCCATATTGAGGATTCTGCTTTTGGGGTGCTTACTTTGCCCAAATCCTCAGCCCGCACCCTACATAATAAAGCCTAAAGCTCTACAGCCCAAACTGTGGGGGGGGGGGGAGGGGGGGCTGTTTGAAGCGGGGAAATTCTGATGTGATTCCCTAAACCCCAAACCCCTAAACCCTAAAAGCCTAAACCCCTAAACCCCTAAACCCTAACATTTGGGGCGTATGGGCTTTACAGATGCCCAGCTGTAGGCATCAAACGAGAGTTCCCTACAACCTAAACCTTAAACCCTAAATAGTACCCTAGAAGCCCAGTTACCTATATATTGGGTTCCTGTCCTTAAGTCCCTATATAAATTTATACTATCTATAACCCAAGGACCTACTATATGGGTACCTGGGCTTCTAGGGGTAGTTTCCAGATTCTTTTCATTATCCCAATATATCCCCAATATATCCATTATATAACCCCTATAAACCCTAAAAAGTGAGGGGGTTTGGGGCTTCTCTACAGGCCTTAAGTTTCGGCATGCACGTTAACGCTCTGTATGCTCCCAAGCGATCTGTTTTTGTGTCGGGGTTCATCAAACCATGTCGTGTTCGTACCAACCTGGTTGGTTTCGTCTGACGTGTGCCTAACCCTAAACCCTAAACCCTAACCCTAGATTCGAAACCCTAAGTTGGTTTTGTGTAACTTCGTGTCAGTAAGGCCTAGAGGGTTCGTGGAAGCTGTTGCCCTTGGTCTCAACCTTAGGGTTTAAGGCTTACCCTAAGGCTCCTAGGACTATTTGGGGCTTTGTGGGGCAAGGTTTGGGCTGCTGGGGCTAAGGTTTGGGATCCCATTGTGAGGGTCCAAGAGCCTTAGGGTAGGGTTAATTCCAACCCTTCAAATAACTTTGTCTTGGGGACCGGTTCACAGCTAACTTCGCTCAAAACCTCCTGCGGCCCTGCGATTATGCCGCCCCCCCTAGGCGCCCCTTATAGTACTATTATTGAACGTACCCCAGCCCTGACATGGGTTTAGGGTTTAGAGGGTTCACACTGATACGTAAGGTCTCTTATTGGGGAATGTTTAACATTCCGGGTGGGGACTGTCTCGTGGTAATGTGAGTATTGACTACAAAGGGCTCCAAACCTACCCTAGTAAACCCTACACTCTGAGCCCTTCTCATGGCCGGCTGGATTTCCCGGTGCCCTAAGGCTCTTGGACCTTCATAACGGGATCCCAAACCTTGGCCCCCAAAGCCCGAACCTTGCCCCAGGAAGCCCCAGATAGTCCTATAGGAGGTTTAGGGTAGTGCTTAGCTTGGACCTCAGGTTCATGACTACAGCGGGGCCCGCGAGCAACTGGGTCATTGCTTAATGGGAAGTCTGGGCGTGTTGAATTTCTACTTACCCGGTTTAGGGTTTGGGGTTCAAGGTTTAGACTTTAGGGTTTAGGAGTAAGGGTTTAGGATATAAAGTCCGGACTGCAGCCTTGAACCGTAATGTGGTTTCGTCGGCTCAACACCTCCGCAGCCGTCGCCATGTGTTCATGTAGCTTGGTAGTTATTCAGGCTTCTACACTCAGGTTCAGGTTCAGGGTTTCTCCCGTCCCCTCAATGCGGGCCCGGTATAATCCACAAGATCTCCACACACATCCTCGTGGCCTAGACCTGACACCCTACACAAGTAGTGGTTCGTTTGGGGATAGTATAGCCGCCGACTTATAGAGCAAAATTACATTCTTTTTTAGGAAAGTACAGGAATAAATTATTTCATTTACTTTAGTCATGGGCTAGATCCTGATAGGCCAAAACCCGTAAACCCTGCACCCTAGAACATTAACCCTAAGCCCTATAGAAGCCTTAAACCCTCGAGCCCACATGAACTTACCACTACGTAGGTTTCTCTTTTCTTAATCTTAATTTTTTGCAGCTTTAAATTCAAAATGACTTTCCCCCAAACCTTGGTAAACGTAATAAACCGTTGACCCTAAACCCTACACCCAGCTACTCGTACAGGCCCCCGCCCTTACCAGCCAGACTTCCTCATCTGAGGTACTGTCATTATTAGGCTCGTCAAGGATTTTAGGGGTGCATAGGAATTTAGGCTGACAAAGGGACCCTTAAGGGTTTAGGGTGTAGGGTTGAGGGTTTAGGGCGCGGGGGTTGCAAAGGGACCAGTATTGGACCCCTTTGGTAGGTAAGCAGAGTCCCAAACATATTGCCGAACAGGAGGGAAATATTGGCTGTAGCTCTCATGTTGTTTCCTTGGCCTCAACCCTGCCACGTGTTCGCTGAACCCTAAACCCTGAAACCTAAACCCTAATTATCAGTTCCCTTCTATCACACAGCCCACAGGTTCCCTCTTAGTGAGTTAGGCCGAACTATCCTTACAAGGCCTTAATCCAAGGTGCAGCCCAAGCGGGGAGAGTATAGGGGGCTAGGCTTTGGCGACAACGGTGATGCTTATATAGTCCCAAAGCCAGGTAAGAGCGTGGTATTTGGTAATTTGGCACCCTCCAGCTTCTATATTTGCCCTGTGTGGGCTATGTTTCGCCCCAAGACCTGGACGACTAGTTGGTGTCCCGAGGTCGCCCCTATTTTTAGCCCCCCTTAAGTAGATAGAATATGGCTTCAGGTAATTATCGAAAGATCCCCATATAAACCATATTCTATCTACGTCACGGGGACTATAGGGTTTAAGGTCTAGGGTCCCTTTCAGAGGCTAGGGACGTGATCAATGCCGGCCTATGCTATATTTCAGCCCAGACGTAAGCAGAACAATGACCCAAGACCTGTAAAAGGAACCCAAAATGCTACTGTTAGTAGGCCTTACTCCGCCCCAAATAATTGACAAATCTGGCCTCCGACCCATATGGGGGTTTGAGTTTTAGGGTGTAGAAGCCCGAACCAACAGTCTTCCACCCTGAGGTTCCTAGGACTAGTTGGGCTTTCTTGGGCAAGGTTTTGGCTTTGGGGGCTAAAGTTTGGGATCCCATTATGAGGGTCCAAGAGCCTTAGGGTAAGCGTCGACTTCATCCTTAATTAAACCTTGAACCTGAATCCCCTAATAATCCCGAACCCCTAAATCCTACTTTCCCTAAACCCTTTAAACCCCCCCTAGACCCTAAACCCTAAATCCTAAGCCCTAAACCCCTGTTTCCAAGAGTCTTAGGGCCAGGCACCTATACCGGGAGATAAATCGCTTCGCCGAACTGGAGGCCAGTGCCGTCAGTCTTGCTGCGGCCCGGCCTTGGTTTAGGGTTTAGGCCTCTGTTTGGGGGGTTGGTAATCAGGAGCTTTAAGTTGTATATCCCTATCTACCTGTTTCCTGTTTTGGCCTTATAGTCGCCCTTAAGTAGATAGAGATTGGGGTATATGGGGATCTTATTATAATATACCCAAAGCCATATGCTATCTACTTAAGGGGGACTAGATGCCTTTCGCTTTAGCTCTATAAATCATGCCCTATGTCGTATCTACATGGAGGTTTATGGTATTGCAGCGCGGGAGTTGTGAGGGTTGAGGGCGTTGGGCTTCAGGAGAGGTTTCGGACTGAGGGCATGGACTTCATGTTCAGGGTATGCTCAGTGGCTGAAAAGATAACCATTCAATTTTCTGGAGTATACAACTGGGTTATAAATGCTTTTTGGGGGGGGCCAGGGAACTCAGCAACGATGCATGGGGCTTGAAGTTTGGGGCTTAGAATGGGCTTGCGCAATATCATTTTTAGAGCAGGGTGTTCGATCTTAGCATACATGTGCCTGGTATTGCAGGTAGGGGTGCTACACTGGAGATTCAGAAGAATACTTATCACCCACGTATACTCTGCATCATACTCTACACATTGGTGGGGATATTCTACAAGATCCTCAAAGCCTCAAAGGGGACCACAATTTTTTCAACCTGAGATGTGATGCTCAATATGGACATGATTGGAGTAGTATTGTACTTAGGGACAGTCTAGCCCCCTAACATGGAATGATACTGTTTTACTCTTTATGGCTATTGTTTAGGTGGACCCCCCGCCCTGTAATAGTGATATAATAGGATTATAAGAGGACCCTGAAATAATCCTTATTGTCCCTTATAGTCACTATTACAGGGTGGGGGGGGGTCCACGGTATTCAACAGGGAAGTTCGGGATCTATGGTTTGCGCTTGGGATTCAGGGAGTCTGGCCCTACCTAAACCCCCAAAAGTGCGTAAAATAATAGCCCTAAGCCCATAATAATAGCCATAAGGGCCATTATTTTACAATAGCCATAAAGGCCATTATTTTACATACTTTTGGGGCCCAGGTACACCCTAAACCCTGGAGTTCGGGCTCTCAGGCTGAGACCGGTAGTGTGGGTTTAGGGTTTCCTGGGCCCCAAAAGTATGTAAAATAATGGCCTTCAGGGCTGTTATTGTGGGCTTAGGGCTATTATTTTACATACTTTTGGGGTTTAGGATTCCTGCAATAGATTCACCATAGTACTACCAAAAAGGTACTACATTGGAGGGTCTAGGTAAGGCTCCTAGGACTACTTGGGGCTTTCTGGCGCAAGGTTAGGGCTTTGGTGGCAAAGGTTTGCGATCCCATTCTGAGGGTCCAAGAGCCAAAGGGTAGTAATTATAGTAGAGGTTTTGGGTAACCCTAGGGCTCCATGTCTATAAATAATACCTACATTGGCCCCCAAAGTCTATAAATATGACCTACATTGGGCTATTCGGAGCCTTAGGGTAAGTATATGATTATTTGGTACTCGGACCCTTAGGTTTAGGTCACTGCAACCGTGGCATGCTCGACGGCTTATAGATCCCGCTTCATGTTGAGCCCCTGACCCTGAACCGAAGGAGTTTAGGGTTTAGGGGTTTAGGGTTTAGGGTCAGCCTAACTTCTTCTTGGGTACAGACAACGAATTCTTCAGAACCCATGTCAGAGGCCGGTTGATCCCACCCATGAGGGTTTCGGGGTTTAGGGCTTGGGGTCACGTGGCAGATGCGATTTATTTTGTCGATGCTTCATGGGACTTGGGCAGAGATGTACAACCTGAACCCTAAACGGAGCCCATACGAAGTGCATCCTGTTGCCACTCTACTTATTGGTTCTTAGTAGGGAATAAGGGAATATATTATTTTGGTGTTAAATGGGGATTATATTCCCTTATTCCCTACTAAGAACCAGTAAGTCTACTGTGAAACCCTAAGCCCTAAGCCCTAGAACCTAAACCCTAAACCCTAAGGTGTTCCGAAAAAAGCCGGATGTGGATCTCGATGCCTTGCAGCAGGCCATTAGGGCGTATCTTTGCAAAAATTTGAAAGCTTGCAGGCTGCTTCGGGTTTAGGGTTAAGGGTTTCGGGTTCAGGGTTTAGGATATAAGGTTTAGGGCGTAGAAATTAGGGTAGATCCCTTATCCAAGAAACATGCACTAAAGTACTTATTCTGATACTTAAGCACAAATCAAACTTTCTGGACCTGACATGACCCCAACTACCTCCAAATAAGGTCTACGTAGTTCCTATTCGTGGATATTTGGAGTTTATAGAGGGTACTTGTGAACCCTGAACCCTGGTCTCCCTGTTCTTCAAGTACTTGCCGGTTCATGGTACATGGTAACTAGTTACTTTTAAACTGGTGGTAGGACCTTATTTAGGCAACTCCTCTGTCCCCGTTCAAAGGGATGATGAGTAGGCGCATAAGAACGTATGTCACTAGTTCCTCAGTCCCATGAACCTCCAAAGCCTAAACCAAACACTGAACGCTAAAGTTTCCGGCCTAAACCCTTAACCCTGAACCCTAAACACCACACCCTACACCTTAAACGCAACTCTACACCTTGGAACTTGTCTCTGAACCCCAATCACTAAACCGTACACCTTAAACATTAAACCCCGAACCACTAAACCCTGAACACTAAGCGCTACACCCTGAACCTGTCAAGCAAGGTATGAATATGACCCGGCCTAAGAGCCAGCCACCGTCTTTGCTGTGCACGACTACCTGCTCGTAGCCGCCGTATGCATCTTGATTGGGGTTTAGGGTTTAGCGTTTAGGGCTTACAAGGAGGGGCCCTTAGTGCTAAGTTGGGTTATAAGTTGGGATAAATATGGTTATATTAGTTGTAGGAGACACAAGTATGGTTACCTAACTGGGAGGCCCCTTGCTGTAAGGGCTTTTCAGATGCACGCCTTTGGGTTCAGGGATTTACCCCGAGCTTCAAAGCAGGTCAACAGTGGCCCAAAGCCCCTTAAAACATGTTGCACAGGCCAGGAATCCATACTTTCAACCCTAAACCCCAAACCCTAAACCCTCAAGCCTAAACCCTACACCGTAAACCCTAGGTAGAACTTAGGGATGAGGCCTTTTGACCCCCAGATTTCGGACCTTAGTGCTCAGGGCTTAGGGTTTAGGGTCTACCCTAAGGCTCCTAGGACTATTTGGGGCTTTCTGCTGCAAGGTTTGGGCTTTTGGGGTTACGGTTTGGGATCCCATTATGAGGGTCCAAGAGCCTTAGGGTAGTGCTTGGGGTCCCATGGGATTTAGTAACTACTCGTATTTAGAACTGGGGTTATAACTTATATAACCCTACTTAGCATTGGGGTAACCGCTATAAGCCCATCTAGGGGGATTAGAATTAAGGTTGAAACCTCAATTTGAAGTAGTTAGGTCCCATGGGCCTCCAAGTAGTGCTTGGGGTCTACTCTACCTGTGGGTAGCAAGGAAATAGACACATGAACATGCAAACGACTCACTAGGGTTTAGGGCTTAAGGTTTGGGGTTTGGGCATGGCACTGACATGTAAATTACTTTGCTATTTGGGGAACCCTAAGGCTCTTGCTTCTCCACGATTGTAGCCAGAAAACCTAGTAATATCACTACAACCCTAAAACCTAAACCCTAAACCCTATAACCCTATAACCTCCTTAAAGGGACCTTACTTAGGCCATACCACTGTAACCCTATGTCCTCCTTCAGGGGACCCTTACTTAGGCTCCTTCACGACATGCCGGCCTACATCGGCTTGCAGAAGGGAAAACCTGCTCAAGGCTTTTTAAGCTTGTGTAGCCCTAGCAGCCCAGTTGCCTATATATTGGGCTCCTGTCCATAAGTCCCTATATTAATTTATACTATCTATAACCCAAGGACCTACTATATGGGTACCTGGGCTTCTAGGGTAGGATGGTTAGGGCTTCGGGATGATTAAGGACATTGAGGGTTCAGAGTTTCGGGTTTAGGGTGTGGGGCTTAGGATTTAGGTTCAAGGTGTAGGGTTTAGGGTTTAAGGCGTAGGGTCTACGTGGACTCCCCAACTAAACCCTAAACCCTAAGCAGGTAGCCTCGGTGGAGCCCAGCTACCCACACATAGGGGGACCCTAAACCATCTGAAGGCCTAAGCCTTATTCCTAAGCCCTAAGCCCTTAACAATGGAGTGCATAACCTTCTGGACTCCGGCAATTTTTTTGGTTCCAAAACTAAGGGCTTCGGCCACAGGGTGTCCAATGATGTCGTGTTGTTGAAGCCATCTACAGGCGGGTAGCGGTTTGTGTCCAGCTTGGGGGAAAGGATTAAACCCCCCAACCCTTAACCTTAAATCCTAAGCTCCAATCCAAAAAACCCTAAACTTTAAGCAAGCAGTCTTCATAGAGCCGCTTTGAGGTTCCCTGTTAGCTTCTTAGAGGGCACCTAGAGCCCGGAACTGGAACCCCAAAAGCGCCAAGGAAAGCCCTTGGAACTGGGGCCGGGCTCAGCGTTCAGGGCTTCGGGGGTTCAGGGTTTCAGGGCTTCATGGGGTTTAGGGGTTTTAGGGTTTCGAGTTTTAGGGTTGATGGGTTTTAGTGTTTCGGGTATTAAGGTTAAGGGTTTTCGGGTTTAAGGATTAGGTGGCTGAAGCAGACAGGAGTCATGGAACAGGGAAGAGAACATTAGTATTCTGCAGGTGTTATATAGGAGTGGGCTATGATTAAGGTTTAGGGTTGCTGCAAACAGGGGTCTCTTTAAAGAGTCCTAATCCAAACGAATATATTATATGATATGCCTTCATCCCATATCCTTTTGCATAGTTATTCCAAAGCTTTACGCCTTTACCCATACCCAGTAAACAGTCGACAGGTTGCGGCCGCGGACTTGCAGTGCAGCAAGAAAACGCTAAACCCTAAACCCTCTAAGAATGGCCCATCAATAATGATCCTCTTCTGGCAGCAGAGGTTTGGACCTATGTTGCGTGGCCCCTCTATCATATGAGCTGTAGTCTAAACTCCCCAAAGGCGGTTTATAGGGAATTTTAAAGGGGTTACTATCCGTGATGCTAAGAATTTAGACGATAGCTCATATTGCAACCTCTGAAAACAGCAAGCAGATAGATTGTACTATATACCTTAGCCCTAAGGCTTAGATGCTGAACACTGGGCCCTCAAGCATAAAACAACGTGTGAAATAAATAGCCACCCGCCCACCCACACGCTGGTTACATGAAGCAAGCCGTAGTCCACGAAAAGTTGAAACGCCGTCTGAGGTTGAGGCTAGCATGAACAATCCTATTTGTAAGTGCCAACATTTTGAAATCTTGACCCTTAAGCCCCAAACTCTAAACGTTGTTCGTTCTGTAAGCCCTAAACGCTGGACCTCAACACAACCCATGACCTACGAGAGGACTAATGGTGATCCACATCAACGATTCCTTCCCGCAGGAAGGCCTCAAGAGTCAGACCAAACAGGCCAAGTTGGATTCGAAGGAAACTTGATCCTTTGAACTTTGAACCTCCAAGTATAACCTTCGTTATAACGCAGCAAGAACTACGTGGAAGAGATTTGGGGAGCTGGCATTGCTTATCACTGGGTCCATTATGTAGGTTATAATTGCACTGAACCCTAAACCCTAATCCCTAAATCCTAACCCGCTAATCCCTAAACCCTAGTCCCAAAACCCTAAACCTGCTTACTAAGTCCCCAAAGCAGGCGGCAAAGGTCCACCTGGACTTCTGAAGGGCCACACATTGGATGGAAGGAAGTCTTGCGCCACTTCCCCTAAGGGTTCGAGGACCCAAATATTTTGGGTTTAGGGGTTTAGGGTTCAGGGGTTTAGGGTTTAGGGCCTTAGCTCCCAAATACCATTCAGACTCAGTATTTCAATCCTTGGAACCTTAGGGTTACCCAGACACCTGAGAGGATCCTCCCTTTCCGGGATCCCTAAGAAGTACCCAAGGGTACGACGGGGCATTATTTGCGAACGTCTTTCCCTAAATCCTAAAGATGGCAGGATAGGGAAAACAAAAACTTTCTCTGTCTTCGCATGGCTAGGGTGTTGTGGGTTTAGGGTTTAGCGTCGTGTAGAGTTTCTAGCCCAGAGGGTCCACATATACAACCATTAGGGAATTGGGACCCATAATTCCTTCTAGAGTATGGTATTTTGGGGCCTAATTCCCTAATAGTTGTACATATGGACCTCCTGGGTAAGGTTGTACAAGATTTTCTCCTTTACCCTTCAGCAAAAAAAATGTCGTCCCGTCAAGCCTTCTTTGTTTCCAGGGAAGAAGTTTGTGCAGGGAATGTTAGTTTGGGGGACGGCATTCCCCATAGCTGGACAGAGAGGGCTCTGGGTTGTGGTTTTTGAGCGTTCATAGGTTTGGTCGTGTCATTTAGGGTCAAGGAGTTGGGCTGCTATCAACATTAGGCTTCCAAGGGACCCTGAGGGGTCACTTCTGTGGTTGCATATAACCTTTAATATATTCCAGGAGCCCGTGTCCGTTCAATTCATGGAAATGTTGACTGCAGCTCATCTAAGAACCCTAAGGCCTGCTTGTAGGCGTTAGAGCTTGATTTCAGGTTTTCGACTTTATCCGAGGCTTCATATGAAGTAACGCTTCAAGGGATACTTTGAAATGCAAAAATGAACTTAACAAACAGACTGCATAGAGCATCGGGCTTTAGGCTGTAGACTTTAATTAGGTTTCAGGGTTTAGGGTTGAGAGTTGTTTGGGATTTGGAGTTCTTTGGGCTCTATGCAGTCAACGGATCTTCAACATCAACTACAGACGACCGTTCTTGCTTTGGGTTTCTAGGCCCCTTGCGCCGAGCAATCCAAAGATCCTTGCTGGGAGGATCCCTATGCCTGTCTGGAGTTGTTCGACCCATACTACTTAAGTAGTGGGGTACTTGGGGTAAGAGGCCCCCTAATGGTTGGAGGGTTATAAGTTGCTTACGAGAGTCGCGTCGTTTAGAGTTCAGGGTAGCAGGGCCTTTACGAAGGGTGTTGATGCTTTGAGGGGTGGACTCCTGGCCTACTTCACCATGAACCAGGTTTAGGGTTTGTAGGATTTGAAAAAACGTGGATTCTCGGAACCCGACTCCAATAATTAGGACCTTACTACCCGAATGGTCCATATAGCTACATGGTATATACTAAGGCTCCAAAGCTATAGAGACTCTCTACCTACATGGACCCTTCGGGTAAGTGTTACACGGGAGTCATGGGCCTTTGTTCTTGATTTTTCGGGTTGGGGTAACAAAAGCCCACCAACTGACTACAGCCACGAAAAAGGATGTCGGGGCCCCTAAGCCCTAAACCGCCCTAAGCCCTAAACTGAGCAGGAAGTTGTAAACGGTCACAGAGGATAGATAAGGACAGACTATGGGTTTAGATAGTACGGCCCCTAATATTTAGGGGTACCAAAATTAAATGGGACCCGAATTTTGAAAACTACCCTAAACCCTAAGCCCTGAACCCTAAATAGTAGGTTCCACTTTCTTTTCCATTATTGCTAAATAAGTCGTATAGACCCCTAATTTTGGGAACTGCCCATATGTCGAGGCCAAGGGCCCAGGGTCGGACAGCTGCCAGAGAAGATTGCGGCCAGATCGTTGAGCGTGCGATCGGAGAAAAAAAGAACTAAGCTGTCAATACAGTTTAGGGTGGAGTACACATATATATATATACATACATATTCTGTATATGCACATATATATATATATATCTCTCTCTGTCTCTCTCTGTCTCTCTCTACCCGTACTCAAAAAGTATGTACAATTATGGTCTTGTTTTTTGGTTTGGGCTCTCATGTCGGCTACCGTACAGGACCCCCAACTATTCTGAAATAGGTCTATGTTGTTCGAGTTTCAGGGTCGTTGGGCTCTATGGCTAATTGGGGGTGCTAGGTGTATGAAGACCAGAAAGCGGTTTGTTTGGGGCTTAGGCTCTCTACGACGACATGCTGCGGGTTGGTGTGCTGGAGTTTAGACCTGGGGGAACTGTGTTGTATTCCTCTAACTTTACATGCAAGAGCAGATGCAAATCTGAGGAGAACCTCAGAACAAATCATTAAAACACATAGAGATCCTAAGCTAAGGTTGGAAGGCCCTCTACAGTGCGAATTCTATAGAGCCCTCTTCGTTGACATGGTTCGGTTTTCGTGAAACCCAGTTTCCATGTCATGTTCTATGTTCATGTCCATTTGGTTCTCCATTATTCCGGCCCAACCCTAAACCCTAAACTCTTCGGCCGTACGCCCCAAAGCATTAGGCGGGAGACCTCAACCCGTAAATCACAGGATCCAGGATGTAGGCCGATACCCGAGGGTCCACGTGGCCTATGAGGGTTTAGGGTTTGGGGTGTATAGGACTATAAGGGTTCAGAGATGCGGGATTCGGGACTAAGGGATTCGAGAAGATGGGTATTGAGTAGTACTTGGATCCCTAGCGTCAGCTGCTGTCTGTTAGTGACCGTTTCCCAAGATTGGTGCTGTGATTTTCAATTGGTGCCTCGATAGAGTTGTCAAAACAATCCTGTTCAATATACCGCAGCACACTCTGGGAAACCCTGAAAACCTTGACGCTCGGCGGTCATTTGCGCTGTTCCCAGGTTAGGGTCTACAATGACGAGGTGCAGGACGAAAGTGCTGTGCTACATGTGAACTTAGTTAATCACAACGGTTTAGAGTTTGGGGGCCTGGGGCTGGTCTCCACTACGCCCTGCATCGCAGAAACCTTGGGGTGTGAACTACGTTAACTGTCAACCCTCTAGGCCCTATAAACTTTGAACCTTAGATACTAAACCCTAGCAGTGAATGCAGCATACTACTTTTTTGTATTCCTAGCAAATAGAATACTTTTTTATCGGCCTAAGTGTGGCCTCAAGTAGTGAAGGTATTGATTCCTATTGTTGGAACATCTTTTTGATTCCGGTGCCTAATGGTGAAAAAATGTTGAAAATCTATACCCAACAAAATCCGTACTTGCACTAAACCCGTACAAACCCAACAAATTGGTGCAAAACAAAGTGCTCAAGTTTCACCCTTTGGCCTTCGAATCCGTAGTAGGAACAGTTTTCCATTATCTGAGCCAATTTAACCTCTGTTCCAAAATGCCCTTAAATACTGAATTTCTGTTGGTGCTACTGAATCCAACTTTCCGTGCTCAAAAGAAAATATTCTTTGAGGCAAGAATGCACAAAAGGAACTCAAAGCCCAAACACTACACCCTCTCCACCCTAAACCTAAACCAAACTTGCTGCCATTTTAAGAGGATTACACACTTTGGGGTTTTGGCCTGGGTTTTAGAATGTAGTGTTCCTTAACCGGGTTTCGAAGCTTTGGACCTGAGGCCAACATGGAGCCTTACCCTATGAAGACTTCCCTCGGTTTACAGGAGCTGCATGAGGTTCAAAGGACTTAAATAGGATGTTCTCAGGTACCCAAAGCCCATTGAGAGTAGGGTGTCGGGCACCTCAAGCCACTGTATTTGGGCAAAATCCCTCGTCGTTAGTTTGGAGCTTTGGGCTATTGGTGTAAGGTGTTTAGCTGTTCGTTTTGGCTGGAGGGCGTCGGTATTCGGGTTAGTTTGCTGGATGTGCGCCTACACCCTATAGCTGTAAGCTCATAAAACCAAAGCTTCATATCCGGCGTACAGCACCCCCGGCATCTGCAGCAGGACGGCAATATGTACTTCGTCCGGAAGGGTGTTGAACTCCGGCCCACAACCACGACCACATTCACGACCACCACAGTGACGACCTCAGGGCGTAACGCTGTTCAAGGCATAGGCAACCATGGAGGAGACTCCTCCCTAAGGGCCCAAGGACCCAAATATTAAGGTCCGTTTAAAGGGGTTATAGGGGGGTATATAGGGATACTAGGGGACTATATAAGGGTCCAAGGACCCCAATAGTAAGATTTTAGGACCCAAATACCATTGATATTATAGTATTTGGGCCCTAAAGCCTCATTATTTGCGTCCTTGGACCCTTAGGGCCCATGAGCCCTAAACTCCAACCCCTCCCCCCCGTAAGGCCCTTAATCTTGATCCCTACCTACCACCCAGCTCTTGACCCGTGGCCGTCTCTTTCTTTCAGAACAGAGACCTACCCTACGCAGCTTACAAAAGGAAGATAACCTCACATAGTGTTACCACCTACAAAACCTGAATCCCAAAACCTTTTTACTCTTTCACGCTTACCCCAAACCATATACCTTCTGTTGCCATATAACCACACCTGCTGCTTCATTTCAGCCACACCCGAGGTCACGACAAGTGCCGCCGTGACGCTGGGTGCTGGTGGCAAAGAGGCCCCTGGCCTTTAGCTTTGTATCCCTGAGTTTGGATAACCTCCGTTCCTACAGGCTGCTGTCACCCGAGTTTTGGGTTTACGCCGAAGTTCGGAAGCTTCAGCGCTGACAGTTTGTGCTGATGATCCTAACTATACGTAGAAATCCACGCATACTATCGTCTAATGCTTTGGATGACGCTGATAGCCGTTGTCCCGAATCTTCGGTGTAAACATCAGCTCCTACATCCTCAGCCCTACACCCTAAACCCGCAGCCTGCACCATTTTTTCAGCTTTGTCGAGTCAAAAACTCTCCTTGAGAACCCAAGGAAACCCAAACCCCAACCAACCAGAAATGAAATGGTGTTCCCGAACAACCCTTTCCTAGGTCCCACTGTTGATATCCTAATCTTGCATGACCTCAGCGCATTATACTCAAGTCTCATAACGCCCCAGGTATGACAAGGGACTACCTAAACCCCAAAAGTATGTAAAATAATAGCCCTAAACCCATAATAATAGCCATAAAGGCCATTATTTTACATACTGTTGGGGCCCAGGTAAGGGTCGTGCAGGATGTTTAACACGAACACCTTCAACCCCATAGTCTGGGCATATGCAGGCGGATTTTGGGGCTCCATATACTGTAAAATTTCTTCATACCAATATGGGCGTTGCCTAAAATTAGTGGTGCCATTTTGTGGGTGTAGAATACTTTTGGGTCTATATTAGTGTCCCCTTAGTTTGGGAAACCACATCGAGCACCCCCACCCACCCCAAAATATTGGATTATTAGAAATGTCTCCAATCGTTAAGGTCTCTTAGGAGGACTGTGGCGTAGCAGTGGTGGGTGAATATTCAATACCATAGTAGTGTGAAGAAGCCCTACCTAAACCGCAAATGTATGTAATTAAGATAATGGCCCCAAGCCCATAAAACATGCCTTGAAGAAGATTATTTTACATACCTTTGGGGTGCATGTACACCTCAACACTGTCGTGTGCCGGGATTAACATGTTTTGAAGGACTCCCGAGGGTTTCAGGGCCCATACTAGGGTTTAGGGTTTAGGGGTATATTAGGGCCCCTACTTTGAAAATTTAGCTTGTATATTGCTTGTTTATTCGGACAAGAATCCAGCCAGCAATCTAGAGCTGTGAAGTGGCGTTTCCAAGAATCGGGGGTCCTTTCTTGCAGGGATAGGGCACATATAGTAGTGGACTAGGCAATACCATGTTTTTGTGTGTCACCGGGACCCGAATTGCCCAAAACTCTCCATCCGGTTTCGGAAGTTTTTGCGGTCGTAGGTCTCCAGCACGCCACCCGCTGAGACAAGGCCTGCGGCTTACCAGTGTGGGGTTTGGGCTTTAGGTTTCGGATCATTCCATAAATTGTGCCCAAAGATCCTGAGTACCCATATGGTTGTTCATATGGGTTGGGTTAGTAGCCCATGTATGGGTACTTAAGATCCTTAGGTGAGGGATCCCAAGCAGGAAGTCCCAGCGTCGAAATGAGGTCATGATGATGATAGAGAGCCGAAGGTTCATAAAAGTGCTGTTTTTGTTTTTTTTTGGAAACCTGCACCCTGAGTTCTAAACAGGGTGTGTGGATCTTATAAGGGGAACGGTTGTGCAAGCATTCTGTTTTCGTGGATTTCAATCTCAGGCAAGAACCCTATGCAAGTGTCATGTGGGCCAGTATTCACGAGAATCAGCCATGAGTACAAATTATCAGTGGTGCTAGCATAGGGCCACCAAAGGTGGTTGTTATTATCGTCTTTAAATAGTATTGGTAATCAATACCAACACCAGCATTCGTAGTAGCAACAGCCAAGGCAGAAGCAGTAGTTCTGGGCGAAGGAGAAGCAAACGTCAGCAGCATACAAGTTGGGCTGAGTATGGTTGTAAGTTCCATCATTTGTAGCTATGATTTAGTTATATGTATAATGATGTAACTAGGGGCTCGTCCTTGTAAAGTATCTAGAGCATTGTAAGTTTTTCGGGGGTAGGATAGAGAGCAAAACAAGCTATCCTTTGTCGGCCATGCCTTCAAGTCTAGCTATTATCCAAGATAACCCTTATCAGAAGCGCGTTTGGCCCCTATGAGGAAGTAGACTCACTCAGTCAAGAGAGCCATCAAGTTCAACAGCAACCCTAATCCCCTAAACCCTAAACCCAGGACTGCGGGTCAAGCCAACGCCACGCGTAGCCAGACCTCTTCCCAGAAGGCTCCCATGGGAAAAACATGTAAACATGTTGGGGTCCACGGTTCAAGGCTTGGGAGGTTTTTTCAGGCTTTAAGATTGCAAGGAGGGGCCCCCCTGTTATGCAGTTGGGTAAAAATTGGGCTAAATATGGTTATATGTTCCGTAATTTGAAGTTATAGGACTTATAACATATAATTAGCAATATTTTTATGTAACTAGCGGTGCCCTCCTTGTAGGGTGTAAGTTCTGACGGTTTTGTTTGGGGGGAAGCATGGCCTTTTTCAAGCCACATGTTATGGGTTCAACTAGTACCCCTGTCTATACTACTCCCCCCTGGGTTCCCCCCTTAATTAAGGCTATTTAGGGATAATTAGGCTTTTTTTCAGGTTCATTATGGGGAACCTAGCAGGGGTAGTATAGGGGGGGGTACTAGTTGAACCCATGAACATGGGGCTTCTCGGGTTCCAGACTTGTTGGCACAGCTTCTCAATGTGGAGCTGCTTGAGGTGACTTTGTAGTGCCTGAGGGCTTAGGGTTTAGGGTCTAGGGTTTAGGAGTTTTGGGTTTCTGAATTTCTAAACATTTGTCCTTGCATTTCGGTTGACAATCTCTCACGATTGAAGTACAACAACCATTTATCTCCCCTGTACAACAGTTGTTCTTCTCAATGCCCAATCATTGGGTACTTGAACCCTTCGGGACCGTAAGGCCGTAAACCCTAAACCCTAAACCCTAAACCCTAATCCCATCGAGCTCCACACCATACTCCCTCACTGTCTAAGGACTCGAACGTGATGGTTCTAAGTACCAAATTACCACAACTGAAAATGGCTCAGGGTACGCAAAACATCGCAAAACCAAAACCATCATATCTCAGTCCTAGGATGCTTAAATCCCCATATATCTCTCGATATATCCATACATATATATATATATTCCAACATATATATATATGCATAAATATTTTTATTTGTATCCCTTTAAGACCTCTTTTGTTGGGTCCCTCGACCCATAAGGTCTGCCAACCAAGGCAGCCTTTTCCTTCAACACCAATCTGCCTGGCTTAATCCTAAACGCAGTAGCCCTGCAACCTCAGCTGGAATCCCCTTCATCGCCAACATCTTGATGCCAGGGCTCCGAAAGCAGGAATGAAGTGGGGGATGAAGAAGAAGAGGACGGTTCGCATGAAGATGGTTCATAGGAATTGGGAGGAAGGTTCACAGATATTATTTTGTATCTAGGGAGCTATAGAAACGGGATCCAGTTCTCCGCAGCAAAAAGCAGCTTATGCAGGGATCAAAGCTCCCCCAGGCCTTTGTACTACCGGAAGAAGGATTTGTAGCACGTGGTTGCCAGGTTTCTCCAAGTTACGGACTGTTCTTGAGGATCTACAAACCTTAAGGGTCCAAGGACCCAACTAATAGGGCTTTGGGGCCCAAATGCCATAATATTAATGGTATTTGGGCCCTGAAGCACTATTATTTGGGTCCTTGGACCCTTAGGAAAGGAGTTTGCTAAGAACCTTGTACCCTGACGTAAAGAAAGTGTTGACGGCTATCCTTGCCGATGTTTGTCACTTTTATAGGAAGCCCCCCAGAGCACCCCAAACCCTAAACTCCAGAGCACTGTTGAAAACTTGCCCCTCAAGGGTCAGGATACTCTTTTGGGGGTTCCTGACTTGGATGCAGGGGATCTTGAACCTCAACCCTAAACCCTACAACCCCTAAACCCTGAAACCCTCAACCCCTAAACCTAAACCCCTAAACCCTACAACCCACTTCGGACTCCAATTAACCCGTCACGCGGCTTAGAGCGTATAGGATTCCGGCAGATGTGGAGTGGACTTCAACTTCAAACTCGTTAGGGTTCAGGGGTTCAGGGTTTAGGGTTCAGGCTTTAGGGTTTATGATTAGTTCCGACCCTTAGGCTCCTAGGACTATTTGGGGCTTTCTGGGGGAAGGTTTGGGCTTTGGGGGCTACGGTTTGGGATCCCACTTTGAGGGTCCAAGAGCCTTAGGGTGTGAAGAATATGAGATGGCGCAAGACCCCAAGAGTCCAGGTACCCGATATTCAAACACTTCCCCAAGATCTGTATTGCAGGTATTACTACTGAAACTCCCAGTACCAAGTTATTGAGTTCATGGACCGTTGAAGGATGCTTGCCATTAGTGGGGCAAATGGTCTCAAGTACCAAACTGTTTTCTGGTACCTACAAGCCTCATAGTTGTAAATTTGGACTCTCGAGGACGAATTCGAAGAACTAAACCGAGGCTCAAACCCCAGGAGTACACAGAAAATGGAAGTATAGAAGCCCCAGCTTTTTGTACTGCTGGCTACTTTCTAGGAACCCTTACAGGGCGATCTACTTTGTAGATCCTGGATGCGAGTCTCAGCTCTGTGGTGCACTGAAGCCCAGGTCCTAAGAGAATCCGAAAATAGAAAGAAACTGTAGACTTTAAGGTTATAGGGTGTAGGATTCAGGGTCCCTAAACCCTAAGCCCTAAACCCTACACCCTAAACCCTATTTAGTTTAGGGTTTAGGGTTCAGGGTAGGGCCCCCTAGTCACATAGTCATATAAGTCATGTAAGCTCCAGGATCACCATTTGTAGTTCTAATGACCCACACTTGCCCTTATTGTGGCCCACCTTACAGCTAGGGCGAGCCTCTTTGTGAGTAGCTCAAAGTAAGTACCTTGGAACCCAAAATGCCAGAAATCAAGTCACACCTACATTGAGCCTTCAAGTCTATAGCTAGTACCTGCTTTGGTTTATATAGACTTATAGGGCAGGCTTGCCAAGAGACATCCTAAATCCTGAGCTCTAAACCTTAGACTGTAAAGCATGCGGCTGTAGCCAGTGTTTGCCTTGTGTCGGGTACCTGCAACACTACTTGGGGGGTTTCCCAAAATTAGGGGTGTTTCTGGAGTCTAGGGTTAGGTTGGTAGTTTCGCAACATCAGGCATACCTGATTTGGAGGCGTCCCTCATTTAGGTGTCCATGTTGGGGTCCTGCTGTTTGAGGCAACTACCACATTGAACCCTATACAAACCCTCAACCCTGGGGTTTGAGGACTGACTCATTGCTGGTGAACCTCGAAGTTTATGCCGTACTCAGCAGAAGAGCGGATCACCTGCAGTGAATCCGAGACTTTAAATCCTAAACTCTAAACCCTAAGCCCTAAATCCTAGACATTATTCCTAAACCTTACAAACCCTAAGCCACGTCTAGAGTCCACGTTTTAGGTTTGAACTATGGGCTCCTAGTCTGGACCCTTACTCCTAGGGTCCTTAGAACAGTTTAGAGTTCAGGGTATTGCCCCCAAAATGCCTACAAACACAACTACGCGCCAATAGTTAGGACCCAGGAAGTAATTAGCGGCTCACACCAGGGCCGAGGAATGGCTCTGACGGGGTTTACGATTTAGGCTTTAGGGTTGTGGGTGTTGTAACCGCAAGGGTCCAAGAACCCAAATATTAGGGCTTTAGGTCCCAAATACCGGTCAGGCTCTAGTATTTGGAGCCTAAAACCCCATTATTTGGGTCCTTGGACCCTTAGGGTAAATTTGAGGAAACAGTAGAACCCCGCAGAAAGTTGTCCGTTTGGAAATTAAGAAGCATGATGGTAGAGCACTACCAACCTGGACCTTTCGGGAGCATCTGGAAAGTGAAGCTCCCAATCTGGCATACTATTATTATGATAATTATGACTACTATTATTATTACTATACCATTACTATTACTATTATTATTGTTGTTACTATTACTATCATTATTACTATTAATAATAAGTATTATTATTCTTACTATTATTACCATCTCCTACAATTGGGTGATTTCTAGGAACCTTTCAGGGGGATCTTGCTAGATACTGCTCAGTACAGCAAAGGCATGGAGGGTGCAGGTAGTACCAGGCAGAACGCAGTTACCATCATGGGGCTCCCGTCCCGGTTTCCCAAAATTAGGGGTACCTTTTCAGGGGTCCCCATAGTAAGGATTATAGTATATTGGGGTCCCCTTATTGGGGGAATCTACCAAATAGGGTTTAGGGTTTAGGAGTCTAGGGATTAGGGTGTATTCCTTCTGCGCCCATAGGTAATATTGCTTTTCCTGAAGTGGATTATAGTCTCCGGGGTCTATTTTGGGGTCCCCGTACCTGCGGAAACTACCAGTTGATGGCTGATGAAATTTAATTGCTGCTAGTTTCTGGGGTTGCAAACCTTACTCCCTAACCCTCACAATCATCAAACAGTTAAGTAGATCAAATTAAAACCCGATTTGTGGCCCCTCTAAAATTCTCCACGTGTTTGCAATTACGTCGAGTATTCAGCCAATGTCATCATTGAGACTCGGAACGCCTTTCGTGCAAAAGGTGCTGTTTAATGTGGAGGCCTCTCATGTACTTTCAGGTTCATGGGACTTAGTACTTGTCTACTTCTTGGGTTTTTGGTTCTGCTTTACATTAACTGGAATTACCTTCATAAGCTCAGGTAAGGACTATAAGGTATCAGGTTGCAAGTTATAAGCGTCCAAGTAGCCCCCAAAGCCCTGCAATGCCGACCTCACCCCACACACCATCGAGACAAACAGCGGGCGCACTGTGGAGGACGAAGATGATGAAGGCGAAGAGGGCGAAACAAAGGAGGAGGAAGAAGAAGAAAAAGAGGAGGAAGAGGAAGATAAAGAGGAGGAGGAGGAAGGTCAAGAAGCAGGCACTTGCCACTTAAGGGCCCAAATACTTACCCGTACTATGTTCTAGAGTCCGTGTACAATTGTGATATAGGCTACTCCAAAATGGACCTCAGCCCGCTAAGCCCCAAACCCTAAATAAACATGGTAAGTATTTGGCAACGTAGCTCCCCCAAACCCTAAACCCAAACTTCTACTGACCCTAAACCCTAAACTCTAAACCCTACACCCTAAACCCTAAACCCTAGTTCTTTAGGCCCCTGTGAAATGAGCCACCATGGCGGACAGGGGAGATCTCTACCATGATGCAAATTACGTGAGCCCTCACTTTGTCATTTTGGCACCATCCCAGGGTTTAGGGTTTATAGGGTGGAGTTACCTGAGCTATAATCTAAACTCCTTTAAGGGGGGTTATATAGGGGGTTATATAGGGGACCAGTATAAGGGTTACTCAGGGGGATACCAGGAGTTTAGACTCTAGCTCACCTAAGCCCCAAAAGTATGTAAAATAATAGCCCTAAACCCATAATAACAGCCATAAAAGGCCATGATTGAGCATTCTTTTGGGGCCCAGGTACTACAGGGCTGAGACTTCTAACGCTTTACAGGACTCCCCGTTTCATGGGGTTGACTTGGATAGAACTTCCAGCTGCCTACAACATGGCTCTAAGGGTCCGAGGACCCAAATAAATAGTGGGGTTTTGAGGCCCAAATACCATTAATATTCGAGTATTTGGGCCCTAAAACCTTACTATTTGGGTCCTTGGACCCTTATATAGTCCCCATATATCCCTACATACCTCCCCTATAACCCCTTTAAAGGGACCTATTATTTGGGTCCTTGGACCCTTAGGGTAGGGGCCTGAGGTGGTGGTTCTCTTTGCTGGAGGTGACACCCAGATCCTTAGCCTAAACAAGGTCTCGAGGTTTGGGTTTAGGGTTTAGGGTTTTAGGGGTTTAGGGTTTAGGGGTTTAGGGTGCAGGGGTTTAGGGGTTTAGGGTTGAGGGGTTTAGGGTTTAGGGTCTCTCGGATGAGCTGTGAACGCGCACGAGTCCAAGCAACTTCCTTGAAATCCACATGAGCTAAAGTAAAAATTCCTTAAGGGGGGTTATATAGGGGAGCATTATAGGGGTTATTAAGGGGGATGCCAGGAGTTTAGGTACTAGCTCACATGGAACGCCCTCTGGGTGTCACCGTGGTGTAGTGACTAGTGTTGGGACCTCCTTTTTCACCGGATGTTCTTGAAACTGTCGTTGGGGTGCATAGAGGCTTTCTTCTTAATACTTGTGATTACAACCCCGTTTCTCTAAACCCTAAACCCTAGACTATGCTGGGCCCTCCGGATCCTGAATGTGCGGCCCTACAGTTGGAGCCTCATGAGACTTGAGAATCACTAACTCCTTGGCAATTATATGTAAGGTTGTGAGCCCAGTTACAGTAGTAGTTCCTAAGTCCCATGAACCTGCGAGCACGCTTCTGAAACAGAGGGCACAAGTCCAAACCTAACCACTGGACCCTAAACCCGGTAGGTTCCATAGGCTTCAGGTGTTGGGAAGGTCCCACTTCTTATGTAGGGTCGAGAGCCAACACGTGGGGTACTTCTTGGGCTTCTGAAATAAGAGTCGTCGTATTTTGGGCTTATATTGTTCCCCCATACAGAAACTACCATATACCTGCCCCTGAAACATTCATTTAGAAACAGGACTGCAAGGAGGTGCCTCCTAGTAGCATAACCACATGCGCAAGTCCTATAACTACAACTTATGGGATTTATAACCGTATTGACCCCAACTTATAGCCCAACTTAGAACTAGGGGGCCCCTGCCTGTAACAAGTAAACTTACTACGCCATAAAATGCCTCCAACACCTAAATCTTGACAACTAGGGCTCCCCCAACTATACTCCCTTTACAGGGGACTTCCCAAAAGAAAAGGGGCCCTAGCTCTGTGAAAGTTGAGCCAGCGGTCCAGCACAGGTGCCGAGGAAGCAAGGAAGAAGGCGAAGGCTACCAGGAGGCAAAAGCAAAGGCGCGCCAAGAAATGTGTCCCTAAGAGTCCGAGGACCTAAATAATAGGGTCCCTTTAAAGGGGTTATTAGGGATATATAGGGGATATTAGGGGACTACATAGGGGTATAGGGCCCAAATACCATTAATATTATAGTATTCGGGCCCGAATACCCCATTATTTGGGTCCGAGGACCCTTAGGGTGTATGTGCCAAAGTCAGGGGGTTTCTGGTTTCGTGCTTCAGTCTGAGGTGTTCCTTCCGTGAGAATGAAGTAGGGGCACCCACATTTGGCACACACCCACAGCAACACTTACTAATTAGCATAATTAGCAGGCTGGTGTATCAGTTGTATTCAAAGCGAGTTTTTTGTGTAGACTGCACTCTCCCTCCAAGGCAGAAACTGACGTGGGACCCTATAAAGCCTCTTTCAGCAGGATAAAGGTCGTTATTGGATGAATGGATGTTTTCGAGATTCCGTTGCAGTTTGGAGGAGAGGTTACAAGTACGAAGGGTGCAGTTCTTATCACCCTGGGACACGGTGTGCTCTAAACCACAAACCCCACTGTAAGCTTCGGCCACGAGATGACGCGCTCTCAAAACGGTGGGCCTGTAAGTCGGCATTTTAGGGCTGAGGGGTCAGGTAACAAGAGTTGAGCGTGTAGGATTTAGCAAATAAGGCCGTTTGACATATGGACCCAGAATCTAAGTCCCATGCGTCTTGGACCCAAGAGAATATGAATACATCTTACAATCCACTGAGTACTTCAGTGGGTTCCTGAATTAACGGCTTTCCAGGAACCCAAAGCCCAAAACCCCTAAACCCTAAACCCCTACCCTGTTAGGGCCGAAACCCTCCGGGGTGCTTTTTGATAGGCAGAAGAGGAAGGAGGGTCCCCTTCAAGAGGGTGAAGCAGACGAGGTGTGGCTTTAGGGTTTAGTGTTTAGGGCTTTCTCTGAGGGTCCAGGTATTCCAAAGGGGTTGATGTTTAGGGATCAGGAATTAGGGCTTACAGGGAGGGGCCATTTAGGTAAAGTTGGATTATGAGTTGGGATAATTATGGGTATAGGTTCCATAAATTGTAGTTCTGGGACATGTAGGTATAGCTATGTAACTAGACGGCCCCTTCTTGTAGGGTTGAGGTCCTGAGAACCCAGAGCTGAATGTTTGGGTGAAGGGTTTAGGGTTTAGGGGGGAGTCCGGGGGAAGTTGAGTACTTGGACCCGTACGGTTTGCGTATCTGGGTTGAAGATCCATCCTCTGTAGTTCCCATATATCCATAGGGTCCCAAAGACCCCCCCCCCCTCGCCTCCACCCTTTCTGAGAACAGACCCTAATCCCCAAACCTTACCTACTTGTGTTTGGTTGTTTGGGTTCCCAGAACAATCCTACATCCTCAGCCTTGGGGTCCAAGTGCCCGATGTTCATATACTTTCCAAAAACCTGTGCTACGATTACTAGTGCCAAAACCCCAAGCACCTAATTATTGAGTACATGAGCCCTTAAAGGCTGCACCCTTAGTGCTAGAGGTGCTTCCCCGCCTTAATTCACAACGTTCAGGGATACGTTCCAATGTTGGGTGGGGGGTTTGAAATCTAAGCAGAAGGGCTGAGTATTCAGGCTGAGAGCTTGAGGAGGTTAAACTCTAAACATCCCTCAAGCACGTACATCAACCTTTCATGTTATGTTTTTAGTTCTAGCATAATACGGGTTTAGGGTTCAGGTATATACCTGTTTTACACAAACTATAGTCAACAGTGTCTCAGTTCAGGATGTGTTTCTGGGACCTATAGGGGTTAAGGCCAATGATTGAGGGTTACCCCCATCATTGTGGTTCACAGTGTTGGGGTCGTGTAGGGTTTTCCAACTTTCCAGCATCTGCCGCAGATGTACCTGTGATACTTGGTCTTGGTAGTCAGGCGGTGCAATCTTCCGCTGAACCTAGATCCCTGGAAGGACTTAGACATTCAAACTGCCAAATGGAAGGACTTAGACATTCGAACTCCTAACGTGTACGTTTGAAAAGCAAGACTGATTTTGCCAAGGGGCCACCAAATAATGCATCGGCGGCGGTCTAACAATTCATTTTCACTGAACCATTCGATTGGTTGATGAATTGACTAACTCATCTCTAACTGATTCAGGAATGTAAGTAACTATAACTGATTTAAACAATCAGTTCTTGGTTTTCCATGGAGTTTAAAAGGACTTGAAAGGCAGCCCCATCTAATTC
>CAJNIZ010017557.1:82743-97722 GCA_905231905.1 Symbiodinium pilosum
CCCCACTGTGAGGGTGGGGAACTACTACTACTACTACTACTACTACTACTACCTGGGCCCCCAAAGTATGTAAAATAATGGCCTTTAGGGCTGTTAGTATGGGTTTACGGTTATTTTACATACTTTTGGGGTTTAGGTACTCCCTGCTGCTTAGGAGGGAATGGGGGAATGGATTCTAGGGATTAGTTTGAGGGATTATATAGGGACTACTATAGGGATCCATTTTCCCATTCCCTCCTAAGCACCAAGCAGACTAACCCGCGTCTTGCATCGTTTGCACAAAAGATTTATAGTTTTGGGATTTGGGGTTTAGGATTTGGGGTTTAGGGTCTCAAGTTTTTAGGCGGTAAGGCTCGGGCTTTCCTCCGACCCAGTGTCCTTCAGCACGAACTCTACATCTATAATTGTTCGTGGGTCGAGGGAGAGCAAAAAGTTAAGACCACAAAAGTAACCCTAAACCTTAGCCTCATCGAAGTTTTGAAGCTCGGCGCACCGAAGCGCAGTGCATGGAGTCTGGCCCGAACATCTTAAAGATATACAGGGCGTCCTCGCTAGGTTTCAGGGTTTACGAAGATTTCCCCTCAAGGATGCAAGGAGGTCTGATACGACTCAAGATATCTGATCCTTCAGGGGCTCTCTTTTGCAGGCCCTCTTAGAAGTGTTACCCCAAGGCTACTAGGACTATTTAGGCGTTCGGGGTTCAGGTTTGGATCTCGCTTGTGCTTTGGGGTCTACATGGGGGGGTCCATACTCAGCGAAACCCTCATGTCCGCCAGGAGCCAACGACGACCTCTACCACCAGCCAAAGTGACCGAATGAAAAAGAAGGCCCGGGGCTGTTTCCGGGCTTAGGGTTTATTGCAGAACTTACTTCTGCTTAGCTGGCAAAGCATCATATAGAGTTGATATCGGCCCTCCTGAAGCAGCCCTCGAAACCCAAACCCTACTAGGGCCTTCTGAAGCCTGTTGAGGTCTATTGGCGTTTTGATTCGGGAGTATCAGCCCTATCAGTGAATCAAAGAAAATGGACCTAAAGCCCCAACCCTAAACCCCTAGTATGTTGTGAGGATCATAGGGGCTCTTGTAGGGATCCATTCCTTGATTTCTTGCTACTCACAGTAAGAGAAACGAACCACCCCGCTAACGTCGTCTAGCATGACACCAACTTACCCAGAATAGTGGGAACTGACCCCAATATGGGAGCACCCCCCCCCCCCGGAAAAGATAGTCCTTACTATGCCGACCCCAAACGCGCCCCCTAATCTATGTAAATCCCAATATGTTCGAGTGCTTTTGGGTTTAAGAGTTTAGCATCAACTCCATGCCTGACTGGTTTAAAGGAAAACAGCATTATATTATAAACCCTGAAGTATTCAACATGATGTTAGCTCCTGACTAAACCCTAAAGTGTTCAACATGATGTTAGCTCCTGACTACGAGATTTCCCCTAAGCCTTGGATACCTGAACTCCAAGGTTCCAAGTACAGAAGTGCTATATGGCGTTGAAGGAGCCTACCTAGGATATACGGTATCTACCTAGGATATACGGTATATAGGAGCGTACAAGATAGATGCTAGTATAAGGCGTAAAGGTCAAGGAAAAACATGGTTTTAGGTACTAGAAGCCATTGAGGTAATAGCATTGCAAAAAATATGTATGGGATGTTCCACATGGAAAGGGTTCTTGCAAGATCCTTATATAGCAAACGAAAGGGGTCCAGGCGGCCCTCTTGTCTGTACATGTCCCTGATGTCCCTGGGGTCTCCTTAGGAACTACTTTTGTTCTTTATTGTAAACCTATACCCTGAACCCTAAAGCCTAAACCCTAAAATCCAAACCCTGAAACCAATGCCCTGAACCCTAAAACCTAAACCCTAAACCTTGACCCGCGTGGCAGGAGACGGAAGAGGAGGAGGAAGAAGAGGAGAGTAGGGAATCCGCTTCTGAACCTCGGCGTAGGATTTAGGGTTTGGGGTTGAGGGGGGAGGGTTTGGGGTTTAGAGGGGGTTTAGGGTCAAGGTTTTGGGTTTAGGGTTCAGGGTTGAGGGGGGAGGGTTTAGGGTTTAAGGTTGACGGTGGAGGGGGGAGGGTTTCGGTTTAAGGTTGAGGGGGGAGGGTTCAGGGTTTGGGGTTTATGGTTGAGGGGGGAGAGTTTAGGGTTTAGGGTTTAGAGTTGAGGGGGGGAGGGTTTAGGGTTAAGGGTTTATGGTTGAGGGGGGAGAGTTTAGGGTTTAGGGTTTAGAGTTGAGGGGGGGAGGGTTTAGGGTTAAGGGTTATATAGACTGTTACTGGGTGGGGGCAGTACTCAACCCAAACCCTAAACCCTAAACCCTAAACCCTACATAACCCATTATGGTAGCTTCCATTTTCTTTTCCATTATCCCACTATAACCTCTATAGAACCCTATATATCCCTTTAAAGGGACCTAGGGTTTCCATTTTCTTTTCCATTATCCCACCCTTCTTCTTGTGTAGTGGCGAGTCTCGGCTCAGGACTCGCGCGAAAGAAAGCGCACATCGACGACAGCTTCCGCTCTGGGCTCTAAGGAGGCGAGGGTTCCGTGGTTTAGGGTTTAGGGTTTAGGGCTTAGGCTCAGGAATTCAGAACTTACACTCCCCCCAAATTAACATGGAAACCCATATAGCCCCTTTTGAAAGGGATTGTTGTCTTTATAGGGCCCTTTTTCGGGTTTTTATGTTAGTTTCCGGGAGGGTAAGCATGCACAGCTGGGCTCTAAAACCCTATACTCCCTAAACCTTATCCCTAAGGGTCCAAGGACCCAAATCATAGGGTTTTAGGGCCCAAATACTAGTAGTATTATAGTAAAAACCTTATTATTTGGGTCCTTGGACCCTTAGGGTATAAACCCAATAAACCCTGAACTCCTAAACCCCTAAACCCTAAATCCCAATATTAACTCGTGAAGATTACCCAGGTTCTCGCCGCTTCTGTTCATGCCCTGATGTTCTGTGCAGGGTTGTCACATTGAGGGTTTAGGGTTTAGGGCTTTCAAATTTAGGGTTTAGGGTCAAGGTATTTTCTTCAGATTTCTTAGTACGTGCCCTAGTGATTCAGGGTTCAGGGTTTAGGCATGTTCGTCAGAATTGTGGGTAACCTTTCCTGGAGTCAGGGAACTGCTACGGACATTTTGTACGCGCATCCCTGAGATTGAGGAGCCGTGGATGAATGTTCGATACCAGGGGTTGATGTAAGGGATTTTTAGGGGGCATACAGGGCTATATAGGGGTTATGTAGAGATAATGGAAAATAAAGTGGAAGCTACTATTTAGGCTTGATTTCACGGATTTTGTTGAGTGAAAGGGCGGTGGAGTCCGGAACCAACTCCGACATTCGCGAGGGGTACACATGCAAGGTTCCAGTTGAAGTATTATTTTGTGTGATGGTTTTTGGTCCGGTGTATATAAGGTTGCTTAGGAATATTGGCGCGTGTATGTATCGAGCGCTCGATTGCGAAGACCTTATTCAATCTGCTCTTCGCAATTAGAAACAGGATAATGCATAGAAAGAGTTTAATTAAGTCATCATTCGGCGCATGCGTCGGACAGCAGTCAGCAGTTTGTCGTTGTTTGCAGCTTGGGTGCCAGGCCAGCTATTCAACCTCCACCACCGTCACGACTACAGCCACAACGGTCGGCGTCTCAAGACAAAGTGCCCCTAGTCCCCAAACTCTAAATCCCAAACCTTAACCCCGAAACCCTTATAGGGTTAAGAAGTCACTTCAAAGAGGTCAAAAAGTGCAAAGCTTACGGCTTTGAGATTTGGAGGTTTAGAGCTCTGACTCAGAAGTGTAGTCACTCTTAAGTAGATAGAATATAGACTTCCCCAAAACCATAGGAATATACCCCACTGTTTCTACTTAAGGGGCAATATCTGTTAAGGAGGAAGTCGGAAGCCCGGTGCCTGTTCTGGATTTCTATGAAACAGGTGCTGTTGGTAGAAATGCTTCTTGCATCAGGAATCAGGGTTCACTGGGTTTAGGGTTAAGGAATCAAGGGCTCCAGGGTTATAACCCTAAGGTTGTGCCGCTGTGTTTATGCATGCCTTCAAAATAATGTAGAACCCTGATTGTTAACCCCCCTCCTTTGAAAGGCCTTAATATTAGGATCCCTTTATATAATCGGGGGTCTACATTAACCCTAGTCTCAATCATGTCAATTGCTAGGAACTTGTATGTGACCTATTGGAGCCTTGCAAGGGATTCCACATCTGAGAAGCTTGTTTCTGTTTTGGTCAGCCCCTTACAAACCATATGAGGCTGCCTCTAATTGCAGGAGGTCACATATAGCGCCCGGTCACCGACCCTATTGGCTGCAAGCCCAAATTCAGAGGTAGACCCTTCTATAGGGGCTGATTTTCAATTTTTGGTTGCCATAATCCCAATAACAACCATTTTTTTTTGTGGGGTTCTGAGGCCAGTTTAGTGGTGCCCGACCGCTTGAAGAGAGTGCGCTGCTTTTCGGCTTCTTTCGCACAGCCGACACGCCGCTGCTCCTCCTGTTTAAGGTTTACCTAAACCCCAAAAGTATGTAAAATAATAGCCCTAAACCTATAATAATAGCCCTAAAGGCCATTATTTTGCATACTTTTGGGGTTTAGGTAGGGTTTAGGGATGGAGGCGCTGATCCGCAGCCTGAACCTCCAACGGTTTCCTTCTGACGGTCACAATTACCCAGAGGGTCCAAGTACCCAATAATTTGGTTCTTGGGTTTGGGGTAATAGTAATTATAGTACAGGTTTTGGGTAAGTATTTGATAATTAGGTACTTGGACCCTTAGGGTTAAGACGTCCTTGGAGAACCTGGATCTGCTCCTGGCCCTGGAAATTTGGGGGTTTCCCAAAATTAGGGGGTACCATTTTTAGGGGTCCCATTAAGAAGGACTATAGTATTTGGGAGTCTATATTGGGGTCCCCTTATTTTGGGAAACTACCATTTCATGGGATTTGGCATCTCTGAGCTGGATCCCTGCTGAAGGGACTAGATTAGATGGGCTCATATTCGGGTGACCCTGGGGGAACCTTTTAGGGGTACGACCTTAGAGGTATAAGCCTGGAACCCTTGAAAGAATGTACGACAAAGGACAGATTCATACCCAGCCGTACCCTGCAGCTCCTGAACCTTAAACCTTTGGGGTTGAGGGCGCAGGGTTTAGGATTTGGGGTCTAGGGTTTAGAGCTTAGGGTATATGGTGCTGCAAGGGTGCCTACATGAACAGAGGTGTCTACGTGCATTCTTACAATGATTTTTTTCGTAGCTGAAGCAAGTAGGACGACAAGCTCTTACGAACGTAACATAATCATTATAAAAAAAGGAGTCTCTCTACTCTGTACGAAGGCTTCCGCATGTAAGCTACTACTCATGTGGAAAGAGGCTCGTTTCTCTCTAAGATACACCTGCGCCGTGGAGTTTTCCAAGCACTCTGTAGTCTATGCGTGATGCCTCGTGTCCATGCAGGCATAACTGAATGACCTGTAGCAACACATCCCACTGTACTTGCTACACCTCTAAAGCCCAACCCCCCCCCCCCGGACCTCAAAACCCTAAGCCCTAAACCCTAAAGCCCGAAAGTCTAAACTCTAAGCCCTAAAGCCCTAAACCCTAAAGCCCGAAAGCCCTAAACCCTAAATCCCAAAACCTTAGATCCCTAAACTCTGAAGCTCTAAACCCTGAAGCCCTAAAGCCCTGAATCCTTTAGACCCGAAAAGGGGAGTGTTGGGGGGCTGTGGGTTCCCAAAGCCTGGAGCTCCTGAACCCAACATGCAGCCTGCACCATTGAGCTAGAATCTAAACTCCTTAAAGGGAGGTTACATACGGGATTATATGATATAGGGTTTAGGGTTTGGGCTATATAAGGGGTTATATAGGCGATTACTATAGGGGCCATCAAGGGGGATACTAGGAGTTTAGACTGTAGCTCATGGTTGACTTGAAGCTTTCTTTTTGTGTCACACACTTGTACCCAAATGCTACTCGTAATGCTAGAAGCCTGAGGGTTAAAGTAGACAATAATTCATTATTTCACCAATGCCTGTACTACAGTTGCTATGGGTTGTAGGGTTTAGGATTTGAATGCATTTCTTTCCCAGGTCTCCATTTCCTACTAATCAGAGGCAAGTATCCAGCCCCTTAATTGACCTGGACGTTTGGGCGTTTGTTTGACCTGAACATGGCAGACATGCGACTGTGCCATAAAGAAAGACTATACTGTCAACCTAGGGCCTTTAAAACCGAAACCCTAAGCCTTTAACTGTAACTACTGCAATTCCCAGGACTGTGGTAACTTAAGGTGGTGCAAAATTGCCTCCATCAGGAATAGTTCGTCTTCAAAGAACAGCCCGCCATAGTCCTCATATACTGTAAAAGCCCAAAGAATTCCAAAACGCATTGTCCCAGGTTCCACCGCAAATAGACCTCAAATTGTTTCGAGCATCATTGAGGACCCTCCAAACCCTAAACCCCTAAACCCTAAACTCTAAGCCCCTAAACCCTAAACCCTAAGCCCCCACACCCTAAACCCCTAAACCCTGAACCCCTAGACCCTGAACACCTTTACCCCTAGACCTTGCTTTTTATGCCATGCTTTGCTTCTTGTCAGACCACTACCACGACGACCACGACCAACACGACCACATACACGGCACGACCCGGGTTCTGCGCAGTTCAGGGTTTAGGGATTTGGTAATTTCCCGAAAAGGGTACCCCTAATTTTGGGAAGCCCATATGTAGGGTCCCTAAACCTTGATCCCTAATCTCAAAGACTTTGAGTTTGTACCCTTAATGTTTGTAACCCTAGGTTTTGGGTCCCAAATACCGTCATCTAGAACCATATTCCATGGTTAAGCGGCCCAACACCCAGGGGTACAAACGTCAAGGGTACAAGGGAAAACTCCCCGATAGTCCCTGAACCCTAAACCCCCAAAGCCTAACCCCTAAACCCAAACCCCTAAGGGTTTGAACCTCGTGTCACAGGCCGATTGCCCTTCCAAAGGCTTCACTAGACGTGCTCGTTAGGAATTGGACTCCAGAAAGATTTAGGGGCTTTAGAGTTTAGGGTTTAGGGGTTTACAGTTTAGGGGTTTTGGGTTTAGGGTTTGGGGTTTCGAGTTTGGGGTTTAGGGTCTAGGGGTTTAGGCGTTTGGTGTTTAGGCTTTAGGGGCACCATTTGGAGGGTCTTCAGGTTTGGAGGCCTAGGGATCCTAAACGGTAAATCCTAAAAAGCACCCCATCCAGATTTGAAGCCTTGGCTGCTCTTACCCAAAGACTACTATCCCAGACAAGTTTCGAGATCCGTTTGGGTTCAATAATGGACATTCCTGGTTCAGATATAAAATTAGGTATACGTTGGGATGAAATGGGCATGAGGTACATAACCTGTAGTTATAGGACCCATAAGTGCAGTCATGTAACTAGCGGGCCCCTCCTTGCAGATCCCGGTGTCAAGACCGGTAAGATACCAGGACCATCAGTCCAGATACCTGGATGGACAGTTCAAAGTTGTGGTTTGGACAAAATTTGTTAAATTTGTTCCTTCTTTTCAGCATTCAGCACCCCCCCCCTAAGAGTGTTGAATATTGGGAGCAGGGCATCATTTTGGGGAGAAGAGATTTAACATGAAACCCTAAATCTCCCCCACACTGAGCAGGAGCAGGCGACGTGTGCCTAAAAGCCCAGCTGGACGCAAAAGTTGGCAGAGAGAGCCATAGCCGTAGCCAGTCTTTACACATTGTTGGGGTTCAGGTAAAGGCAACAAAGCCCTCTAAAGTGCAAGGCTTAGAGAATCTAAGGACTCTTGGAGGGACCCCTCATAGGGACCCTTGTAGCTTATGGGGGTTAATATGGGGACTGCCTAGGGATATAGGGGTTATATAATGACTACATAAGGGTTATATATATATATATGATAGTGGGATTAAGGGTCCCTATTAGGGGCCCCTCCTAAAGTCACTAGAGAGAAGCTGCGGGACTAAGAGGGCTCACCGCCAAAAAACAACTCGGAGTGGAATGCTTTCTTTTATGTGGAGAATTTTTCAAAAAGTGGACCCTAGGGAGCCTAGGTATATAGAAGGAGGCAAAAGAGATCATGGTGGTCCTCATGGGGATCATTTACCCTAAGCCCTAAACCCTATTGAGAAAATCCCATCTCTTGCCCAAAGCCTTGCAGTTCAGGGAATGAATTTAAGACATAGTAGGGAGCAAGAAAAAGCACAGACAGATACATATATATATATATATGGAGATATATATATATACACACACATATACGAGCTATAGTCTAAACGAGGATTATATAGGGGAGCATTGTAGGGGTTAAGGGGGATACTAGGAGCTTAGATATATATTTACATATATATGCTTGCAGCCAAACTGAACGGAAACAGCAATGATAGTTTCCCAAAATGAGGGGACCCCAATAAAGATCCCAAAATACCCTAACCCGTATTATGAGTTCCCTGTTTGGTGCTGGGCTTGTGCAAGGAGGGCTTCGATGTTTGTTTGCCGTGCTTCGGTGCTTTACAAGTGAATTAGAAGGTAGGCGTGCCTAGCGTAACCTAGACACCTTAACAAATTTGAGGACACCGAAATATGGGATACATAGCCCGTTTTATTATAGGTATACAGCTTACTCGTCTAGTCAAGTCTCTCAGCGGTGTACCCAAAGCCCTCAAGCCCACTGACGTCGCAGCGTAGATGCATGAATACAGGGTCGGACAGCGGCTGAATAGGGTTTAGCTAGGGTTGCCAAAAGGTGTTCCTATTCTTTGCTCCTACCTGAACCCCAAAAGATTCCAGAATTAAGGTTTTCTGTGTTTTTTTTTGAGGTGTTGGGCTTTCATTTTACTCACTTTCGGGGTTCGGGTTGGGTGCGTCTTTCAGCTGCAGTGCCTATCTTGTCCGTGAATTCGTGACAACCGCATGTGCCAGTGCAGGCGACCAACACGTCAACCACAACATCGACACCTGCGCCGACTACGAACACGACCACTACAACGACTCTGGGTGGTAGTTGAAAAACATGTTACGTTTCTGTGCACGCCTGACCCAATGTGGATCACAGGCCTGATAATTTTCATAGTGCACCTATAATATTCAAGGACTACCAGCACTTCCACGACCACGACCGAGACCACAACGACCTCAACAACAACTTCTGTGACCAACACAACCACGACAGAGACCACCACCACTAGCACGACTACCACTTTGACCTCAGGGAGGAAGATGCGTCGTCATCGCAGGTCCACAACCACCACGAAGCCCCATAGAACCAAGAAGCGAACAAAGAGCAGGAGAAAGATGCTGGGCGCATTTGAAGTACTGTTTGGAAACTGGTTCCGGGAGTATACGTACGGGGTGTACGGCTACTCTCCTGGAGTATACAAGTAGGGCCACAGAAAGGCATGTACATCAGGTATAGTGCTTGGGTTGAATCTTGCACACCTACCGCAATTCTTGGGGTAGAGGGCGCCTTGTACACGCTGTTTATGCAGGAAACCTTGCACCACCCTAAGTCATCCTAAGTCCCTAGGGTCCTAGGAATTATAGTTTATAGTAGTTTAGGCGCCCTGGGTGGTGCAAGATTCCCTCCATCAGCAGTAAGGTAGCGCAAGGTCTCCTCTATCCTAAACCCTAAACCCTAAGAGCAGGACATCTAATTATGTGAATAGTCTAAACTTCTAGTACCCGCTTAATAACCCCTAGTATTGTCTCCAATATAACCCCTTATATAACCCTGTTAAGGAGTTTAGAATCAGGCTTTTGTGTTTGTGTCCCAGGGTTTCTCCTGCAGCATGTTGAGGATATGAGCTACTGTGAATACTTTGTTAGGGTTTAGGGTTGAGGGTTTAGAGGTAAGGGTTTAGCTTTATTACTCGAAGGTTCTTAGGACCATCAACTGCATTAAGTGATTATATCTGGAGTTACAACCCCATTCATAAGTTGGGTGGCTCTTAGAAGGCCATGTGGGGTTATAAACCTAGTTGGAACTACTTCCTAAATCCCATGACTCCAAGTAAAGGACCCTGACCGGCGGACATGGGGGTTCCGTCCCTTTTAGGCACTATGGGGTCCATCGTAAAAGCCGGGTTCAGTGGCGGGCAGACGTTTCTTCTTGGGGGAAGCGATTATGAAGGTCCCAGAGCCTTTGGGTAAGGAGTCATGAATACATATAGTCCCCCTTAAGTAGATAGAATATGGGGTATATGGGGATCTTACTATAATGTACCCAAAGCCATATTCTGTCTACTTAAGGGGGACCATATGCCATGAGATGCATGGGTTCCGAATTCTGCTACCAGGCCTATTTCTCAAGTAAGGGGGTTGGGAAGAAGCCAGGAAATATGTTGAAACTCCAAACCCTACCCTCCCCTAAACTTACACGGAATGTCAGAAAGGGCAGACAGTTTGAAGTCCGCTTAAACGGGGTTTGTTCGGGCTGCATCCTAAACACTACATCCGAAACCCTGAAACCCTACCCGAACCACACCCTAAACCCGAAGCCCAACATGGGGTATGTTATCGGAGCAATAGAGGAAGCGGACCACCAAAACCACCACCACAAAGACGAAGAAGACCACGACTGCAGCGACCACCACCACGGAGGCCACAACATCCTCAACCGTACCTTGGTTTAAGGTATAACCGTAAGGGTCCATGTACTCAATAATTAGGTATTTGGGCTTAGGGTAATAGTAATTATAGTACAGGTTTTGGGTAAGTATATGATGATTGGGTACTTGGACCCTGAGGGTAAGGTGTCTAAACTCCTTAAAGGGGGTTATATAGGGGATTATATAGGGAACTGTTATAGGGGTTATTAAGGGGGCTAGGAGTTTAGATTATGGCTCATATAAGGTGTATGGTTTAGGATTGAGGTGTTAGGGCGTGGGGTTTCTGGTGTAGGTTGTGGGGTTCAGGATTCAGGGTGTAGGGTATTGATTTAAGGCTTCAAAGACTCAATTATGATGGTTCTTAGGTATCCATCGAACACCAATGCCTAAAACTGCGAATGCACGCTTGGACCCTAAAACCGAAACCGCTCTCCCTAAGGGTCCAAGTACTTTCTCTCTGCCTGTACTTACCCAGAACCTGCGCTATTAGTACTACAACACAAAGCCCAAGTACCCTAAACCCTAAACCCTAAACCCAGTACTTGGACCCAGTGGATTTAGTCTTCAGGTTGATGATTGGGTAAGGTTTAAGATTCTGAGCTCAAGGCTTCTACTTACCAGGACCTTCCTTGTACCCTTAATTGGGGATATATGGTCCCTAATAGTGGGTACTTAGGCCCTAATAGAGGGTAGGAGGAGGGTCTAGGTAGTTTTAGAGTCGTGAACTTTCCTATGCTTCGTGAGTCACGAGCCCCAAGCCCTAAACCCTAAACTGTTGATGTTGAGGGTTCGGTGGGTAGAGCGAAATGATTAGGTGTGCGCTTTCGCAGTGAAAAGGTTCTGCTTCCCAGAATGGGTTTAGAGCTTCAGGTTTAAGGTTTATTCCTGTGCAGACTAATTGTAGGACTACCCTACCTGCCTGCGCCAGAAAACTCTGTACACCCTAGCTGCCTCAGTCCTAATTACATCTTCTAGCCCCTACACCCATGAACTCCTGTACGCCCTGAGCCCCTAAAGTATGAACCCGACTGACGCGCAGACCAGGTGACTACGACCACCACTCGCACCACGACAACCACCAAGGAAAAGCCACAAGTACTTGGAATAGTTTTCCCTAGGGGTCCAAGAACCCAAATAATGGGGTACCAGGGCCAAAACACTATGATATGAATGGTATTTGGGACCTTACCCCCCCAATATTTGGGTTCTTGGACCTTAGGGGTTTTTGGCTTTTGCTTAAAGGCTACAAGTTTGGCCTGTCCTGCATGCACTAACAGTGTCAAGAAACTCCTGGCAAGGGTATCGATCGGTATATAAAGGCTTACTCTAGGTCTCAGTTGGAACAGTTACCTAAAGCCTAAACCTCTAGGGCTTGGGGACCATAACCCTAAACCGATCTTAGGATGACTTAGAGTCTGATGATTGGGCATCTGGGCTGCGGTTTCGGGACTTAACCCAGAGGGTCTGGGTACTGACTAGTTGGGTAGCGCAGGGCCTTTTTCCTCAAGGCCTGTGACGGCAGCGCAAGAGCAGCGGGACAGGTATAGCCAGCTGGTGAGGCCAAACCCAGCAAACTTCCAGGACGTGTCCAACGAGCCTTTGTTTCAGTGCCCATGGTGCCGAGAAACCAGCCTGAGGTGGGACTTCTTCTACTCTCGAAGGCACTCTCAGCGTCTCCTATGGGCGAGGTGCCAGGCCTACGATCCCACGCGGCAGGCCTTCTCTTGCAAGTTCTACGTGTACCATCCAAGCAACTTGGCTATGATCAGGCGAAGCAGCGAAGGCGCATTGATCGTGTTGGAATGACTGAGCAGCCAACGCAACGAAGCTATCAGCTTGTGCGCCGGTTTCTCACATCAGAGCCAACGTGATTTCCTCCTAAACCCTAAACCGCGCGCTGCTGGGTAGCCTTGGGTTTCGGGTGTTTGTTCGCAAGTCCTCGCACAACGCCATGCTCAAGTTTGCTTCCCACCTTGAATTACAAACCAGTTGAGAAGCTCGGTGTCTTAGGATGTCTGTGAACATCTCCTAAACCCTAAACCTTATTATAAACCCTAAACCCTAAACCCTACACCCTAGACCCTAAACCGCGTGGGTTTTAGTCCTGAAGTTTCCGGAGTGGAGAGCTCAAGCGCAGATTCGAGGAGTCAAGTATTCAACAGTTGGATACTTACCTCTTTTTTTCCGAAATTGTAACCCTAGACCCTATAGACCCTAATTAGACCGGCAACCTTAAACCCTAGAACCTAAACCGGCATTTGGACCCTTGGGGAATCCTAAGGTAGGTGTGATGAAGGACTCTGGGATTTGAGAGGTGTGGAGGTTAGGGTTTAGGGCTTGGGGTTTAGGGTTCAGGGCTAAGGGTTTAGGGCTTTACGGTTTTAGGGGTTAGGGTTTAGGGTCTAGGGCTTGGGGTTTAGGGTAGAGGGTGTGCCGATTGCCTCATGATGCTCAAGGCATATGGCACAAGCAATAAACCTCAGTGAACAATTGTTGGTACTAAGGCTTAATATTTGCCGATTGTTACTTCCTCCGGCCCACCCGCACCTCTACAACAAACAGCTAAGACCATTGTTTTGGGGAAAGGTCCTGGGAGATTCTGTTACACCTTCAACCTTATATATCTTATATCTATTACCTGGACCCCAAAACTATGTGAAATAATTGCCTTCATGGCTGTTATTATGGGTTGAGGGCTATTATGTTACATACTTTTGGGGTTTAGGTAGTCGAAGAAGGCCTAAATCTCAAACCCCAAGCCGTTGACCCGTAAACAGCCCCAAGCCTCAAACCTTGGACGTTAAAGCCTAACACCTAAGCCCTTCTATAAAACCCTAGCACAAAACCCCAATGACCATGGTTAGTCCGTGTTTGTGAAGTCACGGTGTACAAGAGCAGCTGTAGCGCCGGGGTTGATATGAACAATCCTGCTTGGAGGTTCAGAGGTCTTCTTGCCTCAACACTTGGGCGCCAGGGCTGAAGGTTTAGGTGTTAGGCTGTTAGGGTTTAGGTGTTCAGGGTCTTATGGTTTAGGGTCTTAGGGTTTAGGGTTTGAGGGTTTAAGGTTTTGGGGTTTAGGGTTTAGGTTTCAGGGTTTTGGGGTCTAGGATTGAGGGTAGCTCCCGCTTGTAACTTATACCCCTACCTATATTCTCGGCATCCCCTGCAAGGTCATTTACGTAGGTGGATCAGACGTCGGCTTATGAGCCAGGTCGCCTAAAGCCTAAACCCTAATCCTAAACCTAATTATGACAAGTTACTAAGTCCCATGAACCTCCAAGTGCATGATCCTAAGTACCTCTAAAAGATGGTGTTCGGTTTAGCGTTAACACTAAAGAACCTGAATGGCCCTATGTAGCGCATGCTCTGAGGATCTGGTAGACAAGGTCATGCAGGCTGTCAAAGATCATTACGATGAACCACTCTCCCTGCTCTCTGATGTTGAATACGCCCCCTCCATGTCTGAGAATATTACGGGCAGGCAAAGTGCTGAATGTCTTGTTAGGCTAGGGTTCAGGGTTAAGGGTTCAGGCTTCAGGGTTAAGGGTTTAAGGTTCTTGTGTGCCTGGACACACGGCGGAAGGATACCACGACAACTGTCACCACGACGACGATTACAACCACAACTCTGACGACCACCACCGTGAATGCACCCTGGCGCCAGTTGACGTGGCCTACTCTGTAGGATTTAGGGTTTAAGGTTTATGGTAGTCTAAACTCCTTAAAGTGGATTATATAAGGGCATATGATAGGCCTTATTAAGTGGGATGCTAGGAGTTGAGACAATAGATAACGGTGGGGTTTCACAAAAACAGTCTTTCGACCTAGAGCCATAGAGACCCAACGACTGCATGGCAGACAAGCAGATTGCTAAACAGATGGGTGTTTCCAAGATTTGCAATTAGCTTTTGGTGGTTTAAGATAAGGCGTAGGCTATACAATTTGGGTCTATTGGGGTCCCCCTCTTGCGGGAAGCTGCTAATCACAGCATTGTGGTTGTGGATGTGCAGCGTTATCTCATGGGATGTGCCCGGCACCGAAGGGACCCTAGAAAGATGTTGGGGAGAAGGACATGACAGGGTTACCTTGGGGGAGTACGTGCCTAGACCCTCCTTCTACCTTCTGTATACCCCAAAAACCCGCTATAAGGGACCCTAAACCCTAAACCTGAAACCCTATACCCTAAACCCTATACCCTAAACCCTAAACCCTAATATCTTTATTTAAGGGTACATGGAGGGTCCTGGCAGGCATGGTGTTGAGAAACTCTCAGCTAGCCCGGCTTGAACAGTCACTAAAAGAAAGCTCGCGAAGGTCTGTATAGAATACATGGGTTTAGGGGTTTAGGGGTTT